>CAUYON010205980.1:0-11809 GCA_963573935.1 Arctocebus calabarensis | reverse complement strand
GTGTTGTTGGATTCTGTTTGTTAATATCTTGTTAAATATTTTTGCATCAATATTCATTAGTGATATTGGTCTATAGTTTTCTTTTCTTGTTGGGTCTCTCCCTGGTTTAGGGATCAAGGTGATATTTGCTTCATAGAATGTGTTGTGTAGTGTTCCTTCTTTTTCTATATTTTGGAAGAGGTTTAGTAATATAGGTACTAGTTCTTCTTTAAAGGTTTTGTAGAATTCTGACGTGAAGCCATCTGGTCCCGGGTTTTTCTTTTTAGGGAGATTTTGTATAGTTGATGCTATTTCAGAACTTGATATAGGCCTGTTCAACATTTCCACTACATTCTGGCTAAGTCTTGGTAGGTGGTGTACTTCTAAGTATTGGTCAATTTTCTTGAGATTTTCATATTTCTGAGAGTAAAGTTTCTTGTAATATTCATTAAGGATGTTTTGACTTTCTGAAGGGTCAGTTGTTATTTCATCTTTAGCATTTCTGATTGATGAAATTAGAGATTTTACTCTTTTTTTCCTGATTAGGTTAGCCAGGGTTTATCTATTTTATTGAACTTTTCAAAAAAACAACTTTTTGATTTATTGTTCTGTTCTATAATTCTTTTGTTTTCGATTTCATTTCATTCTGCTCTAATTTTGGTAATTTCTTTTCTTCTGCTGGGTTTGGGGTTGGAATGTTCTTCCTTCTCCAGTTGCTTGACATGTCCCATTAAGTTGTTAACTTCTTCTCTTTCCGTTCTCTTGAGGAAGGCTTGCAGTGCTATAAATTTCCCTCTAAGGACTGCCTTTGCAGTATCCCAGAGGTTTTGATAATTTATGTCTTCATTGTCATTTTGTTTCAAAAATGTGGTTATTTCCTTCTTAATCTCGTCTGTGACCCCAGCTATCCTTCAGCATAAGGTTATTTAGCTTCCATGATTTTGTATGAGTATGCAGATACCTGTTGTTATTGAGTTCAAATTTTATTCCATGGTGGTCAGAGAAGATGCAAGGACTAATTTCTGTTCTTTTAAATTGCTTAGATTAGACTTGTGACCTAAGATCTGATCAATTTTTGAGTATGTTCCATGGGGCGCTGAGAAGAATGTGTATTCAATTTTATTCGGATGAAATTTTCTGTAGATGTCTGTTAAATCCAGTTGTTGAATGGTTAGGTTTAATCTAAAATTTCTTTAGTTAGCTTCTTTTTGGAGGATCTATCCAGCACTGCTAAAGGAGTATTAAAATCTCCAACTACTATGGAGCTGGAGGAAATCACATTACTCGTGTCTATTAGAGTTTTTCTTATAAATTGAGTTGCATTCTGGTTGGGTGCATAAATATTTAATAATTGAAATCTCATCATATTGAGTGGTACCCTTAACAAACATGAAATGTCCATCTTTATCCTTCTTTACTTTGGTTGGTTTAAAGTCTATTGTATCTGCAAATAAGATTGCAACATCTGCTTTTTTCTGTTTTCCATTTGCATGCAATATAGATGAACATCCCTTCACCTTGAGTCTAAGATTATCTTTTAAGCTAAGGTGAGATTCTTGTATGCAGCAGATATCTGGCCTTAGTTTTGTATCCAGTCAGCCAACATATGCCTCTTTAGAGGACAATTTAAACCATTCACATTAATTTAATGATAAATCTTTAGATTTATCACATTTAATGATAAATCTTTAGAAAGTCCAGTGGACATTTTTAGTCCTTTCATCATGGTTGAAGATGAAATTTGATAAATAGTTTCTGGGTGAGTTTACTTTTGTGGTGGAGGTTTGTGCTGGTCATTGTGGAGGATAGGTCTGAGAATATCCTGGAGAGCTGGCTTAGTTATAGTAAATTGCTTTAGCATGTGGATGTTGTTGAAGTATTTGATTTCTCCATCGTAAGTGAAACTCAGTTTAGCTGGATAAAGCATCCTGGGTTGAAAGTTATTTTGTTTTAGGAGTTAAAAGTTGATGACCATTCTCTTCTAGCTTGAAAGGTTTGATCCGAGAGATCTGCAGTTATTCTAATATTCTTCCCCTTGTAGGTAATGGATTTCTTACATCTGGCTGCTTTCAGAATTTCCTCTTTCATATTAACTTTCCTGAACTTAATTATGATGTGCCTGGAGGATGTCTTATTTGGGATAGGTCGTGCTGGGGTCCTGAAACTGTCTGCTATCTGAATTTCAGAATCTCTTGGCATATCTGCAAAGTTCTCTTTCATAATCTCATAAAGAAGAGACTCTGTGCCTCGTGATGCCACTTCATCGTTTTCAGGTATCCCTATAGGGTGAATATTGGTTTTCTTTGAGTTATCCCAGAGCTATCTGAGAGAATGATCTGTTTTTGCCTTCCATTTCTCTATGTCTTTGAGCATTTGGGAGCGTTTGAAGTCTCTGTCTTCAGTTTCAGAAATCCTTTCTTCTGCTTGCTCTATTCTGTTACTGAGGGATTATACTGTATTTCTCAGATCTTTGAGGGCTACAACTTTTTGTCTCAATGTGCCAATATCTTTGGTCATCTCTTTGAACTCATTCAGTTCTTGAGACATCTTTTGGGTCATCTTTTGGATTACTGCTTGAAATTCTAATTCCATCTTTTCTTTCATTGAGCTGATCTTAGTTGCTATCCAGACTCTGAATTCAACTTCTGACATCTCAGCCATTTGCTTATGCAAGGGACCTTGTGCTTCATCTACCTTGTCATTCCTTGGGGGAATTGATCTACTCTGGTTATTCGTATTGCCAGAGTTTTTCTGTTGATTCCGCCTCATGTTTATTTTTCACTGTTGCCTATGACCGTTCTCAGAGTTGGGGAAGTGTCTCTCCCAGATCAGACCCCAATCTCTGCCACTTTTCCTTCCTCAGGGTGTCCAGAAGCCTCACCCTGTCTCCCTGTGTCCCCAAAGAGAAGTTTCTGGGCAGATCCTGCCTGACAGAGATACCTGAAGTCCTCTCTCCCCAGTCTCACCGTGTCCAGCCACAAGGAAGCTGTTACTCGGCCACCATCTTTCTCCATCCTCAAAACATTTATATTCTTGATGTGGAATAACACTGGAATCTGTAATGACTTTGTTCTGTGTCTTATTTAAGCTGGAACTATAATTATAGAATTCCTTTCCTTTTGTGATTTTGTGTGAAAGTTGGTTATCAGAGAAATTTGCATGAGATTTTAAAGTTAGAAGTGAAGCAGCAGCAATTCTGCTCTGTCTTCTATAGTGTTATAGTATATCTGAGATCTTTGAGACTCAAACACAGGGATACATTTGCAGTGGATCAACCATGCCATTGAGATTAGAGTTAGTGAGCAACAGATGTGGCTTCAGCCTGTCTTCATGGGTTTCGTGTCATCCTTGTGGTTCTAGCTGGTCCCCCTCCTCCATTGCTCCGTGTTCAATTCTTTCTAACTAACCACCTGCACTGCTAACTTCAATTATTTCAGCCCCATCCACAGGAGCAATAGCCATAATCCTTCAGGGACTTCCTTACCAGCTCCACAACTGTTTAAAGTCTGATCCTTACAATAATTTTCATACTACATGCCACTCATACTAATCCTACTTTCCTGGTCAAGCCTTAGCACTTGTGAGCATATATTTTGAAATTTCTACAAGTTGGTATGAATCTAATAGTAAAAATGTCTTAAATATCATATCTGTAGCTTATGACCTGTCTTTTACACAGCACTCATGTTTCGGTTGCACTTGATCTTTACCAATAAAACATCCAGGGTCCAGTTGAGCATTTATCCTAATTGTTGTGTTTTTTGTTATTATTTATTACCATGCATTTTCAATCACAGAGATACTCATGGAATAAGTGCAGATCCTCAGAGTCTGACCATATGCAAATGCATGCACTTGACCTTGAAGGTGCCAGGTTCCTCCTCCTACCATCCCAGACTTAGGCATAATGCTACACTTGAGGGCAGTGAAGTTCAGCCTTCTAATCTCTCCATTCAACAAACCACCACCTTAACCCACGGTTGGATGGAGACCTCCAAGGGATTGTAATCTCCAAAAAGGAGACATCAACATCTGGATCAAAGGTAGGCAAGAGTTCCCATGTCCTTATTAAATATACGCTGTCATTGTCAGCCCAGTACAGAGATGGCTGCCACCTCCCATGACAGAGTGTGCCCAATCCTAATCCTTCCCACACCAGTGCAAAGATTCCCATAGAAGGTGGATGGCAATAGCAAACTACAGGAATCCTCTCTGCTCATAAAGCAAGTGGTCATCTGGCAGAGGTCAAGGGGCAGAGGCAGTGAAGGGGAGACCAGGCAAGTCATGCTGTCAGAATAAATGTGCCGAATAATCCTGGAAATGCAATGAGAGGGCTTAACAGACAGCACCATATGTGAGTCAAGTCACCATGGCTCTTTTGCATGCTCCATTGTTCCACCAGTCTTCGCTAATAAAAATAAATTCACATGTAAAATTATTTAAAATTTTCAGGGAGTAAATAAAAAAAAATTGATCTTTTTGTGTGGCGCCTGTGGCTCAAAGGAGTAGGGAGCCAGACCCTTACCCACGGAGGCCGATGTGATTCCCATATGTGTGGGGTTAACAGCACTTTATTTAACTTGTAAGCAAAGTGAATCCCCATAATGTAATTCTGGGAGTTATTTGTATGCAAAACCACCTAGTTATGGTCTAAGGCCTAATATGTAGCTAAACAACACTTAGAAATAAAGTTTCCATATTTACAGGATGTAGAATTAAATTTCTGTGCAAAAGTTTAATAGATTTCAACATAAAATGGAATTTTAAATGTTTCCTATGAATTCAGCCCTGAAGAGTGAATGATAGAATTTTAATAGCCAAAGTTCAAGAAAGGCAAATGTACATCATGTTATTAAAGGTCATTGCATTAATTTATTGGCCAGTATGGAAAGCCCAATGCAAATGTCTTCACTTTCAAAGCAGGTATTTCTCAATAACCTACTTGTTGTTAGGACATACTCCCAAGGTAATTTGGCATTGCTGTTATAGAAGTCCATATCCATATCCATTCTTAGTCTCAGAAACCTACACCATAGTAATATAGACATAACACTGGATTTGAATTCCATGAAGTTAACAGTACTTGGTCTCAATTCTGTTTCTGGCTGACCATTTATACAGAAAGCTAGTCACCTCTGGGGGATATATCTTTATGTAAGAAAGTTTAACAAAAGACTTAGGGAGGGGCACATATCCATTAGATGAAGCAGTGAAAAGCTCATTTAGGAAGATCAATCAGGAAATAATTAGCCTCAGGTTATTTGAAAGTGAAATAGCCAGTTTGGGATTGGAGGTGAGAGAGAGGAAAAGAGGGTCAAGGTTCTACAGAACATTTTCATCTGTAGCAATCCTGATTTAGACTCCAAGGAACAGGAGCTGCCCGTCATACTCTTTTAAAAGTCTTCATCGGATTCAAATTTTCACTTTTCATTCTCTTTGTTGGAGCAGCAAAAAAGAGCTTTTTCTATGACCTGGCTTATGTCAATAAAATGATATGACATATTTCCTCAATTATAAAACCTATCATTTTGCAAGTGGAAAAAAAACTAGTAAATCAAGATAAAAGAATATTTGTTTAAATTTTATATGACATTTGAAAATGGGAAAGAAATGTTTAAGAAATAGTTGTGATGTAAGTTAATATTGCCTAAAAAAGACACTCTGGCTAAAATTGAATTTTTATAAAATTATTTACAATGCGTTTTGTTTAGGAGTTCTAGAACTTCTCAGGATCTCATTTAAATGGACCTCAATACAACTTTAGTTGGACCCCAAGTTATGTTTCATGAGAAACTTTCCAGATCATCCTCTTTTTTCTTTCTTTGATATTTCATTCTTGTTTCATATTTTTATTCTTTTGTATTTTCTTATATTATTCTTAAGTTTTTTATTCTTTTCTCCTTTCATTATTTTTATCACCTTCACTATTTTTTTAACCACGTGCATATATGTCATTTAATCAGGTATCAAAAGGAGTATCCTTTCTTATTGGTTTGTAATTTCTTCTTACCCATTTGGTTGATTCTCATAAAGGTTGTATTGTTCTAATACATTTCAATTGATGGTTAGGTTAGATAAAACATGAATTTTTTTTAAAGACATTTATAATATATTTTAGTTAACATACTATTTTTGTTCCTGCATTCTTTTGCACCCAGGTAAGTTTCTGCATGCTCACTGAGATTTAACACATTTTTCCAACCTGTCTATTCATTGTTACTCTTCTCACCTTTCATTGTAGACATGAAGTCTAACTCCAATTTAGCTTGTTGAATTTTTTTCTTTTCTTTCTTTCTTTCTTTCTTTTTTTTTTTTTTTTTTGGAGATAGAGTCTTACTTTGTTGCCCAAGCTAAAGTGCCACATCATCACCAAACTCTCATTACATCAACCTCAAACTCTTGAGCTCAAGCAATCTTCTTGCCTCAGTCTTCTAAGTAACTAGTACTAAAGACAATTTCCACCACTTTTGGCTAATTTTTCTATTTTTAGTCTCAAACTCTAGAGCTCAGCAATCCTGCCTTTGACTCCCAGAGTGCCAGGATTAGAGATGTGAGCCACTGTGCTCCGCCAGCTTGTTGCATTTTTTCTATTGACTTCTAGAAAACATATGAATGAATTCAGTGCTCAAAAATATCAACCATGGCTCGACACCTGTGGCTCAGCAGGCTAAAGCGCCAGCCACGTACACTTGAGCTGGTGGGTTCAAATCCAGCCTAGGCCCACCAAACAACAATGACAGTTGCAATCAAAAAATGGCCAGGTGTTATGGCAGGTGCCTGTAGTCCCAGCTGCTTGGGAGGCAGAGGCAAGAGATTCACTTGAGCCCAGGAATTGGAGGTTGCTGTGAGCTGTGATGCCACAGCACTCTATCCAGGGTGACAGCTTGAGGCTCTGTCTCAAAAAAAAAAAAAAAAAAAAATCTACCATATTAGCCTGTATAGTTTCCATATAGCTTTCTGATTCAAAATTTGAAAATATATAAATTAAATTCCATTTTCTAGAATTATTCAGGTAGTGTATGGCTTACTAAAAAGAT
The DNA here is from genome assembly GCA_963573935.1 of Arctocebus calabarensis. Taxonomy (NCBI): domain Eukaryota; kingdom Metazoa; phylum Chordata; class Mammalia; order Primates; family Lorisidae; genus Arctocebus; species Arctocebus calabarensis. The sequence goes on along the minus strand of CAUYON010205980.1, from coordinate 4,793 downwards.
CTAAGAAATGTGTTGACTATAATACTATGTGTTATGTTCTAAAATAGAGGTAAGCAGATCGTGTCATTGTACTCAGAGACAAGGACAGTGAAATCTTAGCTGAGTCATAAAGGATACACTGGTGTTAACCATGCAAAGAAGCAGGAAGAGAATGCCAGGCAGAGGAGGATGAGCCAGTCCTAAAGGGAGAGGGGGTCAAGTTCTGGAGCTTAGTCTTTTTGGAAAACAATAAAGTATTCAGTTGGGGAGAGGAAAGAAGGAAGAGACTGGCTAGTGATGAGGCTGGAGAGATAAACCTGAGGTAGGGGTTAAAATTTTAAACACCTGGGCAGTGCCTGTGGCTCAAGGAGTAGGGCGCCAGCTCCATATACTGGAGGTGGTGGGTTCGAACCCAGCTCTGGCCAAAAACTGCAAAAAAAAAAAAATTATTTCTAAAAAAAAAAAAAAATTAAATACCTATCAGGGCCATACTATAAGAAACATTTTTGAAAAATTCTGATGGAACTATACTGTAAAAATGTAACATAAACCTATATGAAGTTAGATATGAAGCTATTGCCTTTGACCCACAAGTACGTTATTCCCCTCTGTTTGGGGGTGGGCTGAGATGCTGCACCGTGCTCTCTACTTTGACAGCTGAGTGCTTCTTTGATTCTGCCAGCACAAGGGATAGAGAGATTAAAAAGTGTAAGTACAGAAAAAACTTTCTTCTTCTTACTTGCTTACTGTTGTTCCCCAAACAGATCTCTTCAGAAGTTTGTTGGTTCCAGCCTCAGGCTTTCTTTTGGCGTTCCTGAAACCAGCCTAATGACCTCCCTCAAAGGACCAGTAGCTGCATAAGCCCCAGCTCTGCTGAATATTTCTTCCTTTCCTCTAAAATCTCATAAACATGACCTTTCCCCCTTATATCTACTAGCATTGGGCGTGGTAGACACTTCTGGAATTAATTCTAGGTTATGTCAAACTTTTTGTTCTGGTCTTTGGACCTATAATGGGGATATAACCTATTGTCAGATTAAATATTTTCTGTTAACATATTTAGCGTTAATTGTGCTTTCTGACAGTAAACATCATTCAAATTTAAAATTTTTTAAAGCATGCAAATTTAATATAGAAAAATTCCCTGGTGTGTACTCTATATATGATGTTTGTTAGTTACATCAAGTGAGAGGCTATTGAAGCCAGAATCAGACAGCCCAGATGTGTTAAGAAGAATGTTCTAGGATAGCAGCTGTTGCTCAGTGGGTTCCATATAGTAAAGGTTCCATATAGTAAAGAGAGAGTTCCATATAGTAAAGGTGGTGGGTTCGAACCCAGTCCGGGCCAAACTGCAACAAAAAATAGATGGGCATTGTTGAGGGCACCTGTAGTCCCAGCTACTCGGGAGGCTGAGGCAAGAGAATTGCCTAGGCTCAGGAGTTGGAGGTTGCTGTGAGCTGTGACGCCATAGCAATCCATCAAGGGTGATAATGTGAGAGTCTGTCTCAAAAAAAAAAAAAAAATGTTCTAAACATGTTGAAATATGTTGCAACAATATTATTATAATAACGTATTGAGATCTTGTTTTTATTAATCTTGTTATAATAAAAGAAGGAGAGTCTCTATAATGTCTTAGAAGAAAAAATTAGCCAACTCTATTGGAGAAAAACATTTTAGGCCCTGGGAATGGGTAGAGTGAAAATGCTAAGGAGAGAGTATGGCGGCATTCAAGGAAGAGTAAGGGTCGAGTAGAGGACCTGAGCACACAGTGGGGAGTGTGACAGGTTACAGTGCACCGTGTACTCACGCTCAGTTACTCACACATCATCTAGGCTACTGTAGACTCTTCTAAGGATTTTTGGCTTTTGACTCAGTGTGCAGAAGTTTTAACAATAGAGTGACCTGATAATTTGTAATTTAAAAGGATCTCTGGATATTGTATAGGTAAGAAATTACACAATAGGGTCTTGGCTGGAGCACTGCAATCACCTGGGAGTTACAGTGAGAGTAAAAAGGTGATGGCAATGCCAGGCCTCAGAAATACACATTTTAACATTGAGTCCCTTGTAGGACTTTGGGGCAATCTTAGCACATCAAGTAAGTGCACTGGTGTTGTCATAATGAAAATGTTTCACTCAACTCAGTGTCTGAGATGACATTTCTAATATGAGAGGTGAATATACAGATAGAAAGCAAAGTATTGAAGTGAATATAAAGGTGAGAACAAGTCTTTGACATCTCCTTCATTTCACATCAAGACCATATCACTATCTGAAAATTACACACACTGTTTTGGATACGTGGATATGGAAATGTGTTAAAGAGTCATTGATCTGTCTGAACATACTAGAACATAGACTCTAGAGCTTAAGAAGATTGTTTTAGTCACTTTTATCCTCAGACTTCAGAACATTACCTGGATTATAAAAGAGTTCCATAACAAGTTGCTAAAACATTGAATGAACAAAATAAATATCTGTTATCATGGAAAGTAGAGATTTAAAAGGAAATTATTATTTAAGGCATAGACATTTGCTTTACTTCTTTAAAATTTTGATTTCTAAGTATATTAAAATATGTTTCAGTTGAGTTCAAAATTTACTTTCACTTGCTAAAGGGCCGTCTATTCTCCTTTTTTAAATTACAACAGACTATAATTGTTCAGTCCCTTAATTATGCAATTTGAAGAACATATTAAAATATTTTTAAAATTCCAAAATTTTGCACAAGCTTAGATATTCTTTTCCTTATATAACATAATACATCTACATATGCTTAATTAAATTAATTGGTTAATTAATTAATTTACTTTTCGAGATAGACCCTGACCCTGCAGGATTGCAATGAACAGTTTTGGTTCATTCACTGCAGCCTTAAACTTCTGGGCTCATGCAGTCCTTCCTCCTCAGCCTCCACATGGCTAGGAATAAAGCCACCCTGCCTGGATAAATTTTTATAGAGACAAAATCTTGCCATGTTATCCAGGCTGGGCTCAAACTCCTGGACTCAAGCCTTGTCCCACTTCAACCTCCCAAAGTTCTGGGATTACAGGTGTAAATCATTGTGGCTGGCCATATGTCTGATTTTTTAAACAATTTGGAATAATTCATTCCTGGTTATCGATTTCTCTAACTAGATTTTTCTTCATAACATCTGAGAAAACATTTCTGTTGTTAATGCAAAAAATCTTAGTCTTAGTCCAGTGTTGTTATGTCAATCTAATTTAGGGTTAATGTTAAAATTTTAAACATGTTTCATATATAAGAATATTCTACTAGAATTTTGGATTTGGATACTATTCTTTCTTAAAATATATTATTGGTAGAATTTCACTGTAAGCTACTCGGTATATGAAGTGGCAAGCACATTCTGAATAAATCAACTTTCTATGTTCTACCATGTAAGACTACATCCTTTCAGGTTAAAATAGCACATAGTTCTATAAACAGGTGCATTTAAGCTGCTATAGATAGCAGAGGTTCATGACATTAGTTAATTCAAGTCAAGAAAAATATTGTGAAGATAAGTAAAGATCAAAATACAATTATCTTTCACTAGAAAACCTTGAATATGCTCCTGAGTCTTTCTTCAATATGCTATTATTATTGTCCATGGTATATGTGTAAGGACATGTCATATTTTCTTTGTGTATGTCTTACTCTCTAGATAGTATTGACCAGAAAAAGTTCATTACAATATTTTAATTTCTCTTTTAAAATTTATTTGACCACATGACACAGAGCTAAGGGTTAGGCTCTTTCGACTAATTTAACAAACAGTGTTAAAGTTGACTTTCTTCCAGAGATTTTGGAGCCAGTACCAAGATGTCAAAATGTTTGGAGATTTTTATTTTGTCATTTTCTTGCTAACTAAAGGTGTATACTATTTTTTTCCTCCAAGGAAATCAGAAGCCTGGAGGATATTTTGTACACTGAGGTGAAACTAGGGGCCTATAAGCCAAGTGATTAATGGGATCACCTTGGCAGAATCTCCCTGGTTTAGACCAGTAAAGAGACTTGCAGGAACAAGCTTATTGACAAACCCGAATTTGAGAGATGATGAAATAACATTTCATTTGCTCATTTGTAAAATGAATTTATCCCTAAGTGACACCTTCTGTTACTGTTTGGGAAACCCCATATCCTAAGTAGATACTACTAATATCCACAATGAAATACTTTAAAGGATTCCTCCTATGGTTTCTTTTTATCTACTTGTATGATTAATCATTGTCCTCACTATCACCACAAATCAACTTATAATGCAGTTTCAGCAAATTGCGGGAAATGCTGGTGGTATTGTCATAATTGTTATAATTTAGAAATCCATATATGTGTATGTCTCCTCACTGACTTAAATTTATTTCATTTCTCTTTGACAGATTTATAAAAACCTAAATCGTATTTTCAATATATGTGTGAAATGCTCAAATATCTTTAAAATTAGATTTTAGCAAAGGAGATATTTTAAGGAATATATATTCCTAAAATACTTTCTAAAATGTGCATTTCTAAACTTTTTTTTTTTTGTAGAAACATTGTCTCACTTTATTGCCCTTGGGAGAATGCTGTGGTGTCACACAGCTCACAGCAACCTTCAGTTCCTGGGCTTAGGCGATTCTCTTGCCTCAGCCTCCCAAGTAGCTAGGACCACAGGTGCTCACCATGTTGCCTGGCTATCTTTTTGTTGCAGTTCAGCTGGGGCTGGGTTTGAACCTGCCACCCTTGGTATTGCCACCCACAGTTTGTCATTTAAAAGAAGAGGGCTATGGCCATCCAGGCAGAAGCAGCACTGCAATTGGCATTAGCACGTGG
>CAUYON010205970.1:0-11627 GCA_963573935.1 Arctocebus calabarensis | reverse complement strand
AGATAACACTCAAAACCCCCCACACTCCTGCCCAAGTTCTCCCAAGGCAGTTCAACTGAATGCCAAGTCCAAAAGAAACCCAAACGGCTCACAGGCAAGGCCCTTCCAGCCTGCAGTCCCACTGCTGCCCCACCCACAGCCGCTGACAGGGTCAGACCGAATGAACAGACGCAACCACTTGCCCAATCTCCTCCGCTTTAGCCTCCCTCAGGGTGTCCAGAAGCCTCACGCTGTCTCCCTGTGTCCCCAAAGGGAAGTTTCTGGGCAGATCCTGCCTGGCAGAGATGCCTGAGGTCCTCTTTCTCCAGTCTCACCGTGCCCAGCTGCAAGGAAGCTGTTACTCATCCGCCATCTTGCTCCACCCCATTTTTTTTTTTTTAATAGAGATGGGATCTCTCTCTTCCTCAGGCTGGTCTCAAACTCCTGAGCTCAAGCAATCTGCCCACCTCAGCGTCCCAGTGTTGGGATTACAGGCGTTAGCCTTTGCACCCAGCCTAGAGGCAATATTAGATATTATTTTTCTTATTTTCCCCCCAGGAAGATCTTATATTCTTTCCAGGGTATAAGAACCCACTTCTGGAAATCATTTTCTTTAATTCCAGATTTGTTTCATGTCTAATTTAGCTATCATTCTTAGATTTAACAACTAGCCCTTTCAAAGGGATTTTCTTCCTTTGAACTGTTGTATCATTTGTGTCTTTCTTATTCTTCTCACTACTTGTTTACTGAGTTGCCTTCACTATAAATGAGAACAGAGAATGTTGATAACTTATCCATCCAAAACCCGTAATACCAAACTTTTCTAGAGGAACAGGCAATTTTAGATGGAACTAGTTCCTAATGTATATCCCTTTGAAGTAAATCCTCTATAAAGAAGTTATAAGCCTGATGTAGTTATATACCATATCAAAGAGAATGGGACTAATAGTAACACAATTTAAAGTATAAACTCAACATAAGATAAAACTATCTTTAACACAATTTTCTAATCTTGTTCTAGTCCTGGAGGCCATGGTGAAGATGCTGTTATTGCTAAGTTTGAGTCACTGAAAACATCTCTGAATAATTATTACTTGTTGGTTTTTGAGTAGTATTATCATAAATACCATAGTACCCTTACCATCTGATGATCAGAAATTACATAATCCTTAGTCCAGTATTTGGTAAATACATAGGAGGTTGGACAATCAAGTCTCATCCTAGAAAAAGTGTTGCACACCTCACTGCTGATCACTATGGTCACCTGCGAAGTCCTGCCCTGGGCCAGCTGGTGTCCATAGTGATGTTCAGCAATGAGGTGTGCAGCGATTTTTCTAGGGTGAGTTTGAGAACTTGTAAGATGACATATGACAACAGTTCTGATGTCCATTCCAGAAAACGGTTCAAAAATAGCTTTGAAAGGTAGACTAGGCAGTGGCATCAGGGCATAGCTTCCCCCTGGGAACTCCTTGCAGGGGACCACAGTGATATTCAGCAATGGGCATGGAGCCCTTGTCTAGGATGAGTTCATACAGATGCCATGTGATGATGGGTCTGATGGTCATTCCAGAAAAAGAGCTCCAAACCAGCTCTGAATGGTGGACTAGGCGCTGGCCTCAGTGCCTGGCTTCCCAAGGAGAATGTGGGAAAGGTGACCATAGTGATATTCAGCAAGGAGGTATGTGGCACTTTTTCTAGGATGAGTTTGCAAACTTAATTGTCCACCCTCATGTCGTGTGCGTATATATGTATGTGCATATATGATATTCACAAAATATATACTTGTATGACTTATCAAATTCACTTAAACAGGGATATTAATGTTTGAGTGTGCTGCAGACCAGATACTACTTTACTAAGCACTTCACTTGCTGTACACCATTTATTCTTAACAACCACCCTTGAAGGTAAATGTATGAAATCTTACCCCTATACAACTTAGAAAAAAGCAGAATTAGGATGTCTGATTCCCAAACTCACTTTTCACTATAACTGCATACTCACTAAAATTGCTTTTAAAAAAGAGGGCTATTTTTTTAAATAGCCGTGTTGTAAATCCCAGTAGCCTTTAAGGAACTTTTGATTCTAAAGCCAAACGAATAAGTAAGGGAAAAGGGGGCAAGTTTATTAAGTTTATCTCCTCATCTTTAAAATGTGAACAATAATTCAAATAGAATTCATGTGGGAATTAAATAAGATAATAACTGCCAGACCCTCAACACATGGCCTGGAACACACTGAAATGACATTGGACGGCTGCAGTGCCTCCCGCCTGGAATCACAGAACTCCGAGTGCGATATTGGACAGTGCAGTGCCTCCCGCCTGGAATCACAGAACTCCGGGTGTGATATTGGAGGCTGCAGTGCCTCCCGCCTGGAATCACAGAACTCCGGGTGTGATATTGGAGGCTGCAGTGCCTTCCACCTGGAATCTCAGAACTCCAGGTGTGATATTGGAGGCTGCAGTGCCTCCCGCATGGAATCACAGAACTCTGGGTGGATTGCTTGAGCTCAGAAGTTTGAGATCAGCCTGAGCTAGAACAAGACCCTGACTCCACTAAAAATAGAAAAACTAGCTGGGTGTTTGGCAGACACCTGCAGTCCCAGTGACTGGGAGGCTGAGATAGGAGGATCACTTGAGCCCAGGAGTTTGAGGTTGCTGTGAGCTATGATGCACAGCACTCTACGGAGGGTGACGTAGTGAGACTCTGTCTCAACAAAAAGTGATGTCTGTTAGTAGAAATCATACTGCATCCATGTGCCTTCTTTCTGCCTTCCAGCACATAAACACCATGGCCATCAGAGCGCCTTCGTCATTCACCACTAACTTTTCCTCCCCAAAACATCCTTTTTTGCTGAGCGTCCTTCTAAAGTGGCACACCCATAAAAACAGCATTGGATTCCCAACATTGCTCAGCCTTTACCTTCCTCCCCTACTTTGGCTTTTCAGTTGCCTTTGAAAAGAGCCAGCATGTTCAGCCCAGGTGCCGCACAGCAAGAAGGTCTGTCTTCATTACCTCATGACGCTTCTCCAATCATTCGTGTATTTTTTATTCAAAAAACATTTATGGAAAGTTCACTAGACCCTGGGAATTCGTGATGAACATCTCCCAGCCTTCCAAGCACTTTTCCTGGGAGAAACAAACAATCGTGACACAAAGTGACAAAAGATGGCTACTGAGCCGCTGACCGGGCATGATGGGAGCACCAGAGAGGGTTTCTAACTCCGCCTGGGGAGGCCAGAGAAGACTTCCCGAAAAGATGACATCTGAGCCGATGCCAGGAACAATGGGTACAGGCAGAGAAGAGATGAGTATCCATGTGCAAAAATTTGGGGAAGAGAAAGCTCTATAGGTATGAATAATTGCAGGTGGCTTAATACCACCTGTGTTAGTATAAAGAAAGGGTGTGTTGAGAAATAGTATTGAAGAAAGATGCAGAGAACAGGTCATGGAGGGCCTCACATACCATTCTCAGGAGTTAGGATTTGGAACCAAAGGCAGTGAGGAGCCATGATTGTTTTAAGCTGAGAATATGATGTACAGGGGGTACTTGTTACTTTCATAAATATTAACCTTTGAGGTGTGGGGGGGTGGAGTTCTCCATCTGAGGTCTGGATGGTCTGTGGATGTTTAGAGAATTTGTAAACTCCCTAAAATTGTAGGCAAGATTGTTTGTTGTATATGTATTTGGGGGGGTGGGAAGAGAGGCAGAATCCATAGCTATATGAAATCCTCAAACAAACAAACAAAAAAACTGTGATCCAAAGAAAATTTGAAACTACTGCTCTAGAGGCAGAAAGCTAAAGCCACCTTATCAAGCAGAAATTTCAAGTCCGTCACAAAGAACCCTTCTAAAGTTGAAGAATTTCTCTTTTAAGACGAATTTCTCATTCCTTCCCTTAAGTTACCAAACTGTTCCCACTGCACCCTGACCCACTGACGTTTTGTTCCTGGCCATTCTCCCGCCCAAACACTGCTTTCTCACTCATGGAACCAACCGATTTCTGTGCCAACCCACAATAAGTGTCCACCCCAGAGGCTAAAAATAGATGCAGTGTCCTGGTGACTTAAAAATTAGGTAACATCGTAATCATTTGAACCAAACAAATTATAAACAAGTGATCAGGGTTTCCCTGCAGGGTGGGGAAGAGGGTACTGAGTAAGCAAACAAAAGCGCAGGAAAGCAGTTAATACAACTACAAAGGACAAAGAAAAATACCACACCAAGACATTCTTCTGTGCTTTCAAGCTACACCTTTCGACATCTCAGCCTCCTCACTTCTTACCCCCAATAAGCCAGTTCTATCAGACAAGCTAGCAGACAACTCTTTCAAGCTCCTAGATTCCGTTCCATTCATTTCTTCTTAACTATCTTCCTGGATGTGTATATTCTTCAGCTCTCAGTGAGGCATGGGACCTTTTGCAAGTCAACTGCTTAACCTTTCCACACCACGGCTTCATCTATAAAATGCAGCAGCTGAAAGATCTGTAAGTTGTGTTTTTGGGTGCCTGCTATTTTTGTTGTGATTTTTAACTTTTTTATGTATTTTAGGTCACTGTAGCGGAGGACTATTGTAAACATATCTTGTGATAAATATTTCTTATCTTCCATTTGGCAGTTTTTTCCAAGAATTGCTGGTACTTTCTCTAAGGCATTTTAACTTTTTTTTTTTTGCAGTTTTTGGCCAGGGCTGGGTTTGAACCCGCCGCCTCCTGTATATGGGGCCGGCGCCCTACTTGGAACCTCAGGCGCTGCCCTCTCTAAGGCATTTTAAAAATTTAATGTAAAAGGCCAAAGTACCTAGCTTTACTTGACCAATACCACCAAACAGAACAAGGATTAGAAAGCTGATTCCGTAAAGGGCCAAATAGTAAATACTTTAGGCTTTGTGGGCCATAGGGTCTGTCACAACCATTCACCTCTCTTGTTACACTGGGATAAGCGGCCACAGACAACATATGAATGAATGTATCTAGCTGTGTTCCAAGACAGTTTTACTTACCAAAAAGGGTGGCAGGCTGTATTTGGCCTGTCATGGCATGGTTTGGTGACCCTTGAAACAGAAGACTGGAAGGCCTGGGGACCTGCAGATGACAGGGTTTCATCCCATTGGTCTTTCTGTATGCAAGCTATTTCCTGGATGATATCCTCATAACTGTTTTGTTGTCACTATTGTCATTGTCATTGCTGTTATGTCAAATGAGAGCCGCTCAATTATTTTAGCCACCCATAACTGCCTCTATAGCCACGCTCCAAATAAATAACTTGAAGTAAGTGGGCCTGCCGGCCTGTAGGGTATCTGAAACAGTTAAGGCAACTTGTTTCTCAGGCAGAGAGATAAATAAATGGCCTCATCACAGACAGTTTAGATGAATAGCCTGGAGAAACAGTGGAGCAGTTAATTCATTGAGGCTGGGAAAGAGAGAGGACAATAAGGAAAGGGAGCAGGGGGTGGTGCAAGAAAGACCGGCTGAACAGCAAACCAGTTTGTGAGGTCCACTGTCCAGACTTGCCCAGCTGGGCGCTTTATCTTGAATTTGTTTTGCAAATTGCAGATGCCTAGCTCTAAAAGCCAAGAAAAAGAAAGGGCAGCCATCCCATGCCAAATGCTTTCATGGATCTCAAGTAATTTACATTACTTAATTTGGGGAGAGAAGGGAAAGCCCCCAAGTCCCCCTTCTCAAAAAAGAACAGAGACTATTTTATCCAGATGCCTATAACAAGACAAATATTCTTTAGACACCTTTTTTTAATATTAAGAGAACAATACCTGCCCAATAATTTCGCCTGTTTTTTGCAACTTCCTGTTCACTGTTCAGCCCACAAAACTGCTTTAACAGTGAAGGTGACTGAACTCAATGACTCTCAACATTCCGATACACTTGGGTAAAGCCGGGGATGTTCACCTGCTGCCTCAGGATGTGTCTGATTGTGAAATAATTGTAGAAATAATTCTACCTTTTGCTGATAGCAGTCCTGAAGTTACATTACAATGAAAGAAAGAGAGTTAACTCAGCACTTTTATTAGTTAATATCTTTTTTTAAGATCTCTCATATACCTAGTATTGACTATGTGTTTTGCAGAAACACTCTGTCAAAGTAAGACCCAGTGACCAGGCCTTTCCTCTGCTGTTTGTTATTGAAGAGATTCATTAAGATTTTTTTTCATACATACTTTTGCTTTAAATATTTATCCCAGAGATTTTAAAGAAGAGGGTATTAGTGAATTCACTGATTTCATGGTATACACATGAATTTATTATGAAGTCTTTACTATTGATCTGAAACAATTTTAAAAGGGAAAGAGCAGAAATGGTTACTAAATACTAATGATGATTAGGGACAGAGAAGTGAGGTGCTACCGAGAGGCTGACGCCCTGGACAGAGAGGGTGCTTGAAAGTCCGTCTTCCTGGAAACACAGGACCACTTGGGTGTAGCCTAAGAAATGTTGAAACTAAGATTTCAAATCCTTTTTGATTGGTATGGCATTTTGAGAAAAGGAATTATCCACTAAGAGATTCTGATTCTAAAATGCATAAAAATTGTTTGTTTTAGGTTCATGAGAATTCCTCTGGTCTCTTTTTACTGCTTTGTCCCCAAAGCCTCACAAGACTGTGTGATTCATAGTAAACACTCAATACATGGTTGTTGAATTAATGAATAAAAGTAGAGTGAAGATAATAATTCTAATGACATAGGTTGATTTTTGATAGAACTTTATTACAGAATACAGACAAGCTTTCATTGGTTTAGCAGTCCTGTACTGGATTGAAATAAGGATCAAGAAGCTTTAATCACGTTTAACCACTGGCTTGCTAATCTGTCCCAGTGACTCAATACTGTGGAAAGACTTTAAAATCACAAACACACACACACACAAACGTGTGAAAAACTGTCTGTGAAGACATATTTAGTGTAAAGTGACATTAAATCCTAAGAGCATAGGAGCAGAAACCTATTTTGTACATTAGCATAAATACTGTCATTTTAAAACTGGGCAAGAAAACACAAAAAAATTCATAATTTGAACCAGTCATTGACTATTACCTGCTGCCAAATCAATCCTTAACTCCAGTTTCTCTAGAAAACTGGGTTTTCTATTATACATGTAAAAGATTACATCAATGGTAATAGCGCTCTCTCTCTCTCTCTCTCATGCACACGCACATACACATCTACTGGTTGAGGAAGGCCATTTTTTGCCATGGTCTTCACATGCTCTTAAGCAGAAAATAAGTGTTGGGGGAGAAACAGGTGATTTCTATTAAGTCAAGGCTGAGTTTAAGGCAAAGAATGAGCCTGAATATGAAAATCAAAACCAATGCATCAGACTGTATTTTTCTTTCAAAATATTTTATGTAGTCACCTTTGCACAACATCTTGGCAAGGACAGAAATCCTGTGTAAGGAGGTGTTTGTGTCTCACAGCAAACATAAGGGGGAAAGCAGCAGCAGCCAGCTGTTATTTCAGTCCTGCACTAAGAGAATGTGTGTACATGGTAAGGCCCATGAGCTAGAAGCTACAACAGTTTTAAATCTTTGAGAAAAAGTAGCCTATCTCTTATTCCTTCTTCCATCCTGGGCACATGCCTTCACCCCAGCACTAGTTTCAAATTTGGACAACCCTAAGACCCTGGGGGAAAGGGTCCTAGGATATTGTTTAGTATTGTGAAGAAATGAAACTAAATTTAGTACAGTTCTTCTGTTACATTAAAGACAGAAAGAGACATAGTTACATTTTCTTGGCACACAGATCTTTTATAAATCTTAGAGAAGGGTGGTTTTCTACATTTCTCAAGAAATTATTTTGAAGTTCACCAAGCCTTTTTTTTTTGAAACAAAATCTCACTCTGTTGCCCTTGGTACACTCCCATGGCGTCATAGCTCAGAGAAACCCCTTGGGCTCAAGAGATCCTTTTGCTTCAGCCCCCCAGGTAGTTGGTAGCTGGAACTACAGGCACCTGCCACACCGTCCAGCTCAGTTTTTTAGAGACAGGATCTTGCTTTTGCTCAGGCTGGTCTAAACTCCTGAGCTCAAGACATTTACCCACCTTGGCCTCCCAGAGTGCTAGGATTACAGGCATGAGCCACTGCCTGCGCCCGGCGAAGTTCCTCAATTCTACCAACATTGAGCACTCTGTCTGCCACCTTTCTTTCCATTTTTCCCATTTCTAAGTACTTCTTTTAGTCTCTAGAAAATTGCCTGCCACATAGTGGACATTCGGTAAAATCTGATGAATGCATCAGTGGGCTGCTGGATGCGCCTGTGACGGGACTGAGCATCAGGGATCTGGGTGTTAACCCTAAGGCTCTGGTAGGTCCCTTACTACCGAATGGAAATTCATATGCTTTGCTTTGGGTGAGTCTTTATCTGGGGGGTGTGGTGTGTGTTTCTCTTATCTTCCCAGATAAACTATGCCAGAGGTCTTAAGCTTGAATAGTCGAGATAGGCTAAGCCACTAATAGAAATGGGAGGGTATAACAATAAAGTTAATGGACCTGAAAGCGCAGGAGCCAAGCTGTGTTTAAGATGTGGTGGGTCCAAAAACTGCTACGTGCGCAATCCAGGGACACTTGACAGTTTGGGCTCCTTAACAAGGATAATTGGACATAACGCAGCTCTCTGATATTTAAAAACATACAAAAATAAGAAAAGAAATAACATGTAAAGTGTATCAAACACCTACTAAGTCCCTGGCACTGTTCGGAATTTCATCTGGTCTGATTTCATTGCATTGATATAATCAACCGTCTTTTACAAATGACAGGACTCAGGCATGTACTTAGTGAATGTCTTTGGTTGTACTAGTAATAAATAATTAAATGTTTGAAAAAAAAACAAACAGCACAGCAAAGAATAAAATATCAAAGCCTTGACCTGAGCCTCTAACCCAGAAGAAAGAAGCATATTCCAAAGTTCCTCAGAGCTGGCGCCCGTGCACCCTCTGGCGTCTCTGAGGAGGATGAGGGTAATGCCCCAGCCCCTAGGTGGGTCGTAATCTATAATGTAACTGAAGCCTGCACATTCCTTACAGAGTGGACACAGAAAAGCGTTCTGCAGTCTGCAAGTTCTGTCTCTTTTGCTTCATGATGAAGAAAACTAAACCAACAAAACCAGCCTGTATCTCCCACGTGTTGAAATAACTTTAGCGATCAGCAGCTGTCACTTAGGGAGTGGATTACCGCCTCTGATTCCTGCAGGGACCCTATCAAAGTCTGTGCTGTGATTTTCCCATTTTACAGATAAGGAAACTGAGGCTTACAGAGGTGAATTTACTTCTGCCAGGTCACATACTCTTGAGGGCCAGAACTGGAACCAAGGGGGCCCGGAACTCACACGCTTTCCACTGCTTGTTGATGCAAAGGAATCTGAAAGGAAAGTTCACTGATTTTTTTCTGCCTATGTTTGTCCATCACTTAAAAAAAATTAAAACCTCTTTTCAAAGTCTTGCATGAAACTCCAAATTATATCCTAAGCAAGAGCAGACTCTTTCTGCTCTGGTTGAAGTGGAGCCTCTGACGTCTCCCCTCTCACCTGACCCCACGGGCAGTTGTCTGAGCACTGCCCTGACCCTGCCTCTCCCCCATTACAGTCTCTGCTCCCCTGTCCTTAGCCAGGTGGCCCATCCCTCGTCCTCAGGCATCTCCCCTCCCACTCACCCTCCCACACCCTCGCTCACTCACTAGTCCATCCACCACCACCTTGCTCACAGTTCTCAAGAGCTTGTCTCCAAGTCCACATTAGAGGCTTGCAGGACACATGCAGTGAAACCTTCTCTAAGAGTCCTGACGTTGCCAGAACTGACTGGTCAGGGAGGTGTGTGACTGTGTCAGTGGGTGGCTCCTTTAAGCTGAGGAACAGGCATATACCTCCGGGAGGGCTCCAGTAACTGTTAACTGCTGGTGAGGAGGACCTGCCCCCCCACCCCGGCCTTCCCCCCCAGCACACTCCCTTCCACCTGCCTGACCTGAGGGCGCTCAGCCTGAGAAGAGTGCTGCCCGAACGGAAGGGTTGGCACAGGTTGAAAGTACAAAATCTTCCTTCTCAAGGCTTCCTGTCTCCCATGAAAGGCCTTAGAGTACAGTGACTGAGCACTAGGGTTGTGGAGTCACACACACCTGCCTTCAGGCCTCCCTGACTGCTCACAGCTGCGTGTTTCCCAAAGCCAAGGTTCCTCTTCTGCAGGGCTGGATATAATGCACATCCTTGCTCATTGCTTAGTCGGGAGGTGTGAATGAGCTGAACCAGGTAGGCACTGAGCACTGGGAAGCCTCAGTGGGTGGCTACCCTTAGGATTATTTTGTAGCCCTTTGCTTTTGAGGCAGGTGGTGAGCTCTGTAACCCCAGGCCTTACTAAAGCAAAGCCAAAGCTTTGGAATGGTGGCTTTTTTGTAGTTATTGGCCAGCTCCGTGGCTCACGCCAGTGATCCTAGCACTCTGGTAGGCCGATGCAGGTGGACAGCTTGAGGTCAGGGGCTGGAAACGAGCCTGAGCAAGAGCCAGACTCTGTCTCTACTAAAAACAGAAAAATCAGCTGGGCATGGTGGCACAGGCCTGTTTGTAGTCCCAGCTATTCAGGAGGCTGAGGCAAGAGGATCCCTTGAACCCAAGAATTTGAGGTTGCTGTGAGCTATGATAGATGATGCCACAGCAGTCTAGCCTTGGCAACAACGTGAGACTCTGTCTCAAAAAAAAGTAATCAAATAATTATTTATTTTCGCAGCTCAGCAGATAACTAAAGAAAGAGTTGAAATGGAAGAGGATTTCAACAAATGGTGCACCTTCTACTGCCCCCTTCAGGCACCATGGGAATGGCTTTATCTTTCTATCTCTTGTAACCCCCACAGTGCAGCTGGGGGATGGGAGCTGGAGTTGGTTGCTCCCGTGTAGTCTGTGTTTCTCACAGTGTATTCCCTGACCAATGAGCATCAGAACCACCTGTGGGGGTGCCATGCTGTGCAGCCTCAGATTCTCTGGAGCAAGGCCAGGGCATGCACATTGTAACCTGATTCCCAGACGACTGTCCAGTGTAAGGATCTTGGCCTTAGTGCTATCACTTCATGTAAAATTTGATTCTATATTTTCTTATGTTTATACATGTAAGCATTTTCTCCCTTACTTACATCATAAATTCTCCCACATGAGGGCCATGTCTTCTGTCTTCTTGTGACCACTCTAGTGTCAACTTGTATGCAGCTCAGTCCTAAATATGTCACTGGGAATTAATGAGAACTCTTTTATTTATTTATTTTGTATTAAATCATAACTATACATTTATGGGGTACCATGTGATGATTTGATATATAATGTGGAATGCTTAAAACAAACTGATTAACTTAGCCATGACCTCACTTACTTATTTTTGTGGTAAGACATTTATAATTTATTCTTAGTTATTTTGAAGTGTCCCTTGTCTTGATCTGTCAATGCCTTAAGAATGGTAGAGACCTCAAATTAGAATGGCAGTTCACCAATAACCTGTATTCTTTGTATGCAATGTGAGTTCTTTTTTTTTTTTTTTTTTTATAATTTTATTGAATCATAATTCTGTACATTGGTGCAATCATAGGGCATGATTCATATACATTCAGAAATGTTTTCATCGTACTGTTACAGATAGCCTTCATGGCATTTTCTTGATCAC
>CAUYON010205967.1:0-21675 GCA_963573935.1 Arctocebus calabarensis | reverse complement strand
TTTTTGGTTGCAGCCGTCATTGTTGTTTGGTGGGCCCGGGCTGGATTCGAACCCGCCAGCTCAGGTGTATGTGGCTGGCACCTTAGCCCGTTGAGCCACATCATTTTATGTTCGTACGAGAGTCATGTTTTTTTCGTTTTTGAGAGTTGTACCTTGATAAGTGTTTCAGATGATTCCACTCAAAACTCAAGGGAGGATGAGATTGAATCACAGCTGACCAGTTAGGGATTGTATTCCTGTGGGGACTGATGTCAACTGCTTTGCTAGACAAGACAGTTACAGCTCCATTCACCAGCTTCAGCGGAGCACTGCAGATTCCCTGGGACAATGGCTCCTAACTTTAGGTCTATGATGTCCGGGTATTTTGAAGCCTTGCCTTCATTTCCAATGTTAGTTCTGCCCAACATCCAGGAACTCTGGGCCTCCTGCTTCTGGTTTAGTCTGTGATCTCCCAGCTCTTTGGTGTCTGGTGTTCACAACCCATAGCCCAAATAGCCAGCGGGTGAGTCTTTTCACTCCTGACATTTTTTTTTTGAGGGGAGGGCACAGCGTCTCATTCTGATGCTCCAAGTAGAGGGCAATAGGTTGACATAGCTCACTGCAAGCTCTGACTTGTGGGCTCAAATGATCTTCCTGCCTCAGTCTCCCAGGTAGCTGGCACTACAGGTGTCTACCACAATGCTCGGCTAATTTTTCCATTTTTTAGTAGAGATGGGGTCTTGCTCTTGCTCAAGCTGGTCTTGAACTCCTGAGCTCAAGTGATCCTTCCACCTAGGCCTCCCAGAGTGCTAGGATTACCGGTGCGAGCCACCGTGTCCAGAAGCTCTTGACTTCTGTTAGTCTTCCTTTCTTGATTGTAGATTTCTGTACTGACGGGTTCTAGGAGCTAGATTTTTGGGCCGCTCCTCACCACTTGCTGAAACTTCTTTCTCCTACTGGCTGTCTGTGAGGCTGCAGAAGAAACTCTGAGGCAGCATTTTTCATAAGAACAACTTGTGGGTTCTCAAGAAGACCTGGCTGCAGACTGAGTAGAGTCTTTTCTAGTCTTTGAGGGTGAGTGAGCCTCTGGGCTCAATTATATCATAACTTGATGTGCTCTCACCTCCTGGGCATAGCAAGGGCATAGGACACACTTAGCAAACGCAAACACTGTAACTTCATTGTTTGTACCCTCCTAATAATCTGAAATAAAAGATTATATCATAACTTTACTTGAAAATCCACTTCCTTTTTCCTTTTCTTTTCTTTTCCTTTTTTCGAGTCTCAAGCTGTTGCCTTGGGTAGAGGGCTGTAGCATCACAGCTCACAGCAACCTCAAACTCCTGGGCTCAAGTGATGCTCTTGCCTCAGCCTCCCAAGTAGCAGGGACTACAGGTGCCCGCCACAACGCCTGGCTATTTTTTGGTTGCAGTTGTTATTGTTCTTAGCTGGCTTGGGCTGGGTTCGAACCCACCAGCCTCAGTGTATGTGGCCAGCACCCTACCCAGTGCGCTATTGGCGCTGCCTGAAAATCCACTTCCTATCATCTATTAGTGACCAGGCTATTTAATCTCCTGGTCACTCATCATCAGCAACTTGGGCTATTCTTCTCTATTTTGTGTGTATCTTTTCCCATAGTTCAAATCAGAATTTTCTAGAAGGTGGGGTCATTTTGTTACCTCTTCCTCATCTCCCCCCACCAGAGAGGCTCACTCCTCTTTCTTTCGGTTAAGGGTTTGTATTTCATGTTTTCCATGCTCCTCAGATGGTAGGGGCTCTTGGGAGTGAGAGCATCCTTTCCTGGTTTGGGTTGGGGGAGGATTATTGTCATTCGTGTGGGTTTTTTTTTCTTGTAGTTCTATTCCTCTCTATTATAGTAATGGCATCTCTGAGGTGTCATTTCTCCCAACATCTGGAATTGTGTGGCAGGTCAGGGCTGAACAGCTGTGTGGCCAACTCAGCATCTGAAAGTCCCGTCTGACCTGAGGAAAGCTCAGCTTTTGCCCCAGGCCACATGCCTATAATGGAATCGTTCTGGGAGGACTTCAGTGTCGTCAATTGTCCATCTCTGGGTCATAGGTCTCATAAGGCTCGCTCTGGCCCCAGCTCTCTAGGGACTGAAGGAAGCTCTGACTTCACCTCTATGCCTCAGAATCTTTATTAAAGGGCTTCTCACAGCTCTGTCTTTATGCCTGTCACTAGTGCTTTTCACACTCTGCTCTGGGTAGGGGATCACTGTAAGCTTTATAGATCCCCCACTGTGCCTAGAATAGTTGCAAAGAGATGTTTCTCATATGTGTTTGTTGAATAAATAAATGAATCAAGTCAGTGGAATTTATTTTGGCACTTGGGTTCCACTTTGGTCCAAGCCTGATTGGCTCACATATTGCTTTTCCATAGATCTCGTTTTGCAGACTTTTTTTTTTTGAGACAGAGCCTCATTTTGTCACTCTTGGTAGAGTGCGGTGGCATCACAGCTCACAGCAACCTCTAACCCTTGGACTTAAGTGATTCTCTCGCCTCAGCCTTCCAAGTAGCTGGGACTATAGGCGCCCGCCACAATGCTGGGCTTTTTGTGTGTGTGTGTGTCGCAGTTGTCATTGCTGTTTTAGCTGGTCAGGGCTGGGTTCAAACCCAGCCACCCTTAGTATATGGGGCCAGCACTCTACCCACTGAGCCACAGGCGCTGCTCTAACTTTGCAGTCTTTATTATTTAAAATGTTAATAGACTATAAATTTAAGAAATTGCATGTAAAGTATAGATGCCAGGATAATGGAGACTCATTAAAACCTGAGGTCTTCCTATTTTTAAAATTCTGCAAAGCACGAGTCCCATCTATATTGAGAAAATTCCAGCTAAAACATGGCAGGCCTATGAGACACATGTCAGTCCAGGACTGTACTAACAACCCAGCCAGGATTTGTAGTTATGTCTGTGGAAAGGTGTCAACTGTGGAATTTTGATGTTGCCCTCTCAACTAAAGCCAAACTAGTGTTATTTATTTTTATTTTTTATTTTTTCGTAGAGACAGAGTTTCACTTTATCGCCCTCGATAGAGTACCATAGCGTCACACAGCTCATCGCAACCTCCAACTCCTGGGCTGAAGCGATTCTCTTGCCTCAGCCTCCCGAGTAGCTGGGACTATAGGTGCCCGCCACAATGCTTGGCTATTTTTCTGTTTTGCAGTTCGGCCGAGGCTGGATTTGAACCCACCACCTTCGTTATATGGGGCTGGTGCCCTACTCTATGAGTCACAGGCGCTGCCACAAATTAATGTTATTAAACTGTATGGTTACTTACTACACAAAAAGAATAGAATCTTTCTTGCATAGACTAGACACTGAGAGCCAGAGCTTCTTGCCTGGATCAGCCTGAAGAAAGATTATTTTAATTTTTAAGACTTCTTTCTTGTTTTTCTACTCTTGTCAATTCTCTTTTCAAGCTGTTGTTGATAGAATCTAGATTCTCCCAAATGGGACAACTTCAAACAGAAACGAATTCATTCTTTTTTTTTTTTTAATAATTTTATTGAATCATAACTATGCAGCCTTAAAGAAAGAAACGAATTCATTCTTAAATGAAATGTACGAGGAGAGAGAACAGCTCTGGAGTGTATTTCGGTGATTAGCCATCAAGCCAGGAGAGAAAGGGCAGCAGTTGTCTGGAACTCATCCGTATCCAGTCTGCATTCATTTTAGCATCCTTTTTTATACATATGTCACTCTCCTGTTTTAATGTAGAAAAACCCCAAGTAAACAATGTTAAGCATGCATTTTTCTTTTACTTTGGAAAAAGATTTGTTCTTAAAATAAGATTGTACACAGTATGCATGTAAGAGAATTTTGAAATTTTTTGGAAGTGAAATTAGATAGGCTCAAATCGTTTATGGACCAAAGTGATGTGTACAAGTAAATATAAGGGATTAGAGTTTCCCTAATCTTCCTACTGTGTGGAGAGCTGGGAGGACATTAAGTTTGGAGGGATGGAATGAATGTTATCTTTGCAAAAGGTTTATAAAATGGCACTTTTCAATTTGGGCACTGATGTATTTGGAATAGAGAAACAAAATGAGATTGAAGGAAAAGACAGAACAAAATGTGACTCATAATTTGTTAAAGAGACTACAGAGGTTATTTTTTCCAATCTCTTTGTTTCACACAAAGGAAATTGGTGCTCAG
This sequence comes from Arctocebus calabarensis, assembly GCA_963573935.1. Lineage (NCBI taxonomy): Eukaryota > Metazoa > Chordata > Mammalia > Primates > Lorisidae > Arctocebus > Arctocebus calabarensis. The sequence continues at coordinate 17,516 of CAUYON010205967.1, read as the reverse complement.
AGAGGTTGAGTGACTTGTCCAAGGTCACTCAGTGACTTAATGGCACACCCTGAAGAGTTTCCTCTTCAATAAATCAATATTCCTGTGGTGATATGAATCCCATGGCCCCCATTAACCTAATGTGGACCAAGTTCAAGGTCTGAGAGAATAGAAAATGCTCCATTTGAAGAGACAGAGACTACCGGGAAATTTATAATCTCATGAACTTGTTTTGTAATTGTGAAGTCTGTGGCTCATTTTATCGAAAATATGCTATTCTCTAATGAATAGTTTTATGGTTGACATATTTTCAAATTTGGGGATCATTCCTTTGGAAAGTATTGAGAGCTCCCAAAGGCACTGTAGGTACCTGTGATAGGCTTTTGCTATAATTAAAGTTTTGGGGCTCTGTCCTTCAGTCAGACCCACACAAAATTCGCTATCCCACTGTAGTAGTGGTGAACTTTTGGACATTTATTTTATCATCCTGGTACATGTTTTTGTGAACATATATCTAATTAGTAAACATGATCATTTCTGAAAAGTTTTTAAAAAGCTTTTGCTTCTTAAAAAAAAAAAAGAGACTTTGTACATGTCTCCTGCAGATATATTAGTTTTTGCTGGCGTTTGTCACCAAGATGTTTTTTTCTTTCCTTTTGGCTAACTAGATTATTTTCTCTCCATTCCCTAGACTGTTCTCCAACTTTACTATTTGATTTTGAATGGGAAAGGATCTAATTTTCTGTATAATTTTATTTGACCTCTTGGAGGCATTTTTATACAATTTGAGGTGAATCATATTTAATATAAAATTTTCCATTTTAACTATTTTTAACTGTACAATTCAGTGGCATTGAATATATTCACAAAGTTATGCAACCATCATTAATCATTTCCAGAACTTTTTCATCATCCCAAACAGTAACTCTGTACCTGTTAATGATAATGTATCATTCCTTCTCCCTCTAGCTCCTACTAACCTTTGTTTAACTTTCTGTCTCTATAATTTTAACTATTCCAGGTACTTCATAGAAGTGCATTCGTATAGTATTTGTCCTTTGGTGTTTGGTTTATCCCATTAAGCACAATGTTTCCAAGGTTCAGCCATGTTGTTGCATGGTTCAGAATTTCATTCCTTTTTAAGGGTTAATAATATTTGATTGTATGTATACACCACATACCACATTTTGTTTTTGCATGCAACTGTCAGTGGAAGTTTAAGTTCTTTTCACCATTTGGCCATCGTGAATATTGCTGCTATGAACATTAACATGCAAATACAAAGTCAGACAATTAAGTCCAGAAACTCATTCATTGCTAAATATCATTATGGTCACCTTTGAGGTACTCCTTTGGGAAGCTATGCCCCAATAGCAGTGCCTACTCCAGCCTTCAAAGCAATTTTGGAACACTTTTTTTGGAATGGCCATCAGAGCTGCTGTCACCAGATGGCCAAGGGCAATACTTTGAAAGTGACCATAATAATACTCAGCAATGAAGTAGGCAGCACTTTTTCTAGGAAGAGTTTCTGAACTTAATCGCAGATCTCCCGTGAGCTTGAATTCCTTACTTTTAATTCTTTGGGATTATGTACCTAAAAGTGGAATTGCTAGGTCGTATGGTAATTCTATTTTACCATTTTCAGGAATTGTCAAACTATTTGGCACTACTGCAACATTTTACATTTCCACCAGCAAGGCACAAGGCTTCCAATGTCTTCACGTTCTCACCTATGCTTGTTATTTTCCACTTTTTTGATAGTAGTCATACTAGTAACCACGAAGTGGTCACTCATTGTGCTCTTTTTTTTTTTTTTTTTTCCAGATATATGGGGCCGGCGCCCTACTCCTTGAGCCACAGACACCGCCCTCTCATTGTGTTTTTTGATTGGCATTTCTCTAATGACTAGCGAAGCTGAGCATCTTTCCATGTGGTTATTGGCCATTTGTATATGTCCTTTGGAAACATGTCTATTCAAGTGCTTTGCTCATTTTGAATTGGGTTGTTTTAATTTTGCTATCGAGTTGTTAGAGTTCTCTATGCATTCTCAGTATTATTCTCCTATGAGGCACAGAATTTGCAAATATTTTCTCCCATTCTGTGGGTTGTTTTTTCATTCTTTGGATAGTGTCCTTTGATGCACAGAAGTTTTTAATTTTGATAAAGTCCAATTTATTTTTTTCTTTTGTTGTTCGTATAAGGCTTAATGCATCTTGAATGTCAAGTAAGATGGTGATTCTTAGAACTGCGAGAGGTCAGTGACTCTGTCTGACTCTACTGCTGTAGCCACCAGCCCTGTGCATATTCTGAGTTCTTCATACTGTGGAGAGGGCCTCTTACCCATTCTCTCAAAGGATGTTGCTTAAAATCTGGTAGAAGACAGCTACGCTGTTCTCAGACTGGTGACCCAGTTATACCACTGTGCAGACCAGGGTCACATAACCCAGTACTGGCAATTAACAGGAAATATCAAAGTGTGGATTTGGCTGAGTGTAAGACCAGGCTGGGGAGGCAACTGCCCAAACTCAGGGTCCAGATTGCCTGACGGGTTGTGCTGTTTACTAGCTGTGGGACCTCAGGCAAATTTCTCAAGTCTCTGTGCCTCAGTTTTCTTATAGGTACTATGGGAATGGAGTTGTTGAAGCATTTCATGAGTTAATACACATAAAGTGCTTGAAATAGTGCTCAGCATATCGTTAGTACTTGACAAATGTTCTCTAGAGGATTAAATAGATTCAAATATGCAAAGCGCTTAGAACAGTACCTGCTGCAGCCATGTTATTCCCAGCTTATGACATTCAAATGCAAGATCTAAAAAAGTTTTAAAGAAACAGAGTGCAGACCAAACAACATATTTTTATGGGCCAAATTCAGTTCTAGGACTGCCAGTTTGCAATGCCTGAACCGAAACCAGAGAACTTTGTCAAGGCTCCCAGTCAGAGAGCTGTTTCTGAGTGTGCTTCCTCTGGCTTTGTTGAAGTCTTGGACCTTGATCTCACTTCCTCTCCCTGCCTCACAACTCCAAAAACTCTTGAAAACCAAGATTCTGGGAAGCCACTCAGCTGTAGCTATTCGTTTTGCAAAAGTTTTCATTTCTTTACTTATGCTGTGTCTTGAAAGAATTATCATTATTCTTTATGTAAGCTTAATCACTTAACAAAAGAACACATATCATAATCAATCAAATAGATATGAAGTTTTTTTAGTATGTTTATACTACTCATTTGTTTATTCAACATACACACATTGTGATAGGCACCAAGAATGAAAAGATGAAGAGGTAAGATTTCCACCTCCCAGGAGCAAAGAATCTAGTGCTGTATCTATATCCTCTCAGGGAAGGATATCCTCTCCCTGAAGTCAAGGGAATGTTTGAGGATAGGTAAATTTAATAGTTATTGAGCACTGTCAGTCACAAATAAGGCAGTTGCTGAGTTACAAACATCTGACTTACGTACAACTCGCACTTATGAATGCAGACTATTACAAGTCCTTGAGTTATAAATGTCCGACCGCTGTACAACTCATGCTTACAAACAGAGGCTATTATAGGTAATAGTGAAATGTACCGGTTCCAACTTGCATAAAAATTCAACTTAAGAACAAATCTATAGAACCTATCTCTTTCGTAAACCGGGGACTGCCTTGAAAGGAAACACAACTCAATGTGCCCGATTTTTTGTTTGTTTGCTTGTTTTTGAGAGTCTTGCTTTGTCATACCGGATAGAGTGCTGATGTGTCAGCCTAGCTCACAGCAACCTCAGACTCTTAGGCACATGCAATTCTCCTGCCTCACCCTCCCAGTAGCTGGGACTGCGGTTGCCCACCACAGTGCTCTGCTAGTTTTTCTATTTTTATAGAGATGAGGTCTCACTCCTGAACTCAAGCAATCCACCTGTCGTGGCTTCCCAGAGTGCTAGGATGACAGGTGTAAGTTACTGTACCTGGCTGATAGTTTTATTTTTTATTTTAAATTCATTTGATTAAAATTTCTTTTCTCTGGAAGTTCTGGATGAAAAGGTTAAAACAGCATCATGGGGATGATTGGGATCCTGTCCCTCTGTTTCTCAACCCGCTTGCTTCCTTAGAGCATGCTCGGGTGCTAGCTCCAAGTGGCGGAGATGGGTTTCGGCAGCTGCTATTACCATGGTCCTTCTAGCTTGTGACCCCAGAGTTCTCACTCCCTCCTGTCTTCATATTTCTACTCTCACAATGTGACCCTGGTTAGACCTGTTTTGGATATGTGTCCACTTCTTCTTCTTTTTTTTTTTTTAGAGACAGAGTCTCACTTTATCGCCCTTGGTAGAGTGCCATGACATCACACAACTCATAGCAACCTCCAGCTCTTGGGCTTAGGCGATTCTCCTGCCTCAGCCTCCCGAGTAGCTGGGACTACAGGCACTCGCCCCAATGCCCGGCTATTTTTCTGTTTTGCAGTTTGGTTGAGGTCGGGCTTGAACCCGCCACCTTCGGTACATGGGGCCGGCGCCCTACTTGAGGAGCCACAGGTGCTGCCCTATGTCTCCACTTCTTGCACCAATCTTTGTATCAGGTGTTGTGACTGAGTCACACATCCATTTCTAAGACCTCACACAAAGAAAGGATTTATGAGTACAAATTTACAGATGGGTACCTCAAACACTTTCCATTCAGGGCTAGAAGATACACTTAAAAATACCATGGAATATTATGCAGCCTTAAAGAAAGATGGTAACTTTTTCTCTTTCATATCAACAGAAGTTTTCTTTTACTTCCCCTCTCCTATACCTACCTGACATTTTTACTTTACTTCCTCTTAAGGAAAGTTGAATTCAAATAGTATTTATGAGTTATTTTCTCTTAGCTAGATGCAGAGGATATAGAGATAATGTAGACTTACTTCTTACTTTCAAGCAAACATTGCATCAAACATTTATTGAACATTTACAATGCTCTAGACACCATTAATTGCTCAATAAATAGCTTGAATAATATAAGGCCCCCGCTCTTATGGAATTTATGTTTTATCATGAAAGTTAAAAATCCAATGTAGTAAGTATATGGTAATGCAAATAAGTATCTGTGGAAACATCTAACTGTAATTTCAGGGAGGATGCTCCCTAAACTGACCTTAAAGAATAAGAAAGCGTTAGCCACTATATAAAGGGTTGTCTAAGTCAAAGTCAGCAGAAAACAGATGACATACCCAAAAAGGTAGTATAGTTGCATAAAGCGACTATTTACAAGGAAGAGTATGGGTATAAGAGAATCATCAAGAATGAAAGAGCATCCAGACACTGGAAATAGTAAAGGCTGTTCCCACCCTAAAGATGGATTAAGGGAGAAACTCATTACAGGAATCCTGGAAGGATTGTAACTACTATTTTATGTGGTCTTTGGGCCATTGAAAGGGGATGGGCAGAATAAATATCCCAACCTTTCTATCTCCCTGTCCTCCAGTGCTTTCCTTTGGCCTAATCTAATTAGGGAGAAAGAAGATTAAGATGTCCCACACGCTGATACAGATATCTTTGTTATAATGTGGTTTTTGGTCTTCTGGATATATACCTAGTAGAGGAATTATAGGGTCAAATGGCAATTCTGTTTTTAGATCTCTAAGTATTCTCCAAACATCTTTTTATAAGAACCATATTAGTTTGCATTCCCACCAGCAGTGTAGAAGTATTCCCTTTTCTCCAAATCCATGCCAACATCTCTAGTTTTGTCATGTGGGCTAATCTTACTGGAGTTAGATGATATCTCAAAGTAGTTTTGATGTACATTTCTCTGATGATTAAGGATGATGAGCATTTTTTCATGTGTCTGTAAGCCATACTCCTGTCTTCTGAGAATTTTCTCTTCTGGTCCTTTACCCACTCTGAGATGGGATCACTTGTTCTTTTCTTACTAATATGTTTGAGTTCTCTGTGTATTCTGGTTCTTAAACCTTTGTCAGAGACATAATTAAGAAAAGGCCATGAAAGCTATGTTAACCAGTTTGATGAAAATATTTCAAATTGTATATAAAACCAACACATTGTACCCCATGATTGCATTAATGTACACAGCTATGATTTAAAAAAAAATGATGTCCCACATGATATCATCTGTAGCTCCCTGGACATAAAAAGGCTGAGAAGAGTAGAAGTAGATCCAGAAAGGCAAATGGAGAATAACAAGCCTGGGAAAGGGATAAAGGTATTACAGACAGGAGCAATCGCACCAAGGCATACAGGTGTGAATTGCTTATAGGAGCACCAAATGGTGCTCCCAGAACTTGCAGTAAAAGGGAGCTGCAGAGGTTGGTGGGGTGAGGTTGCAGAAGGATTTAAAGTGGTATGCTAAGGAGCTTATATTTTCTCTTACAACACATAAGCAGACATAACTAAAGGAATCAAGGAAGTAACACATATTTGCTTTGGAAAAGCTAGCTTTTCTGGGGAGTCCGATTGGGATTTGTGGGGAGATGTTTCTATTCTTGGACATTCTAAGAGCATAGGCTAAGGAGTGAGGCAGTGTCATTAGAGGTATAAAAAAAAGTCAGACTCTGAGAAAGACAGAGAAGGCCTGTGTGAAATAGCCTCATTGAGGGGCATTCGTTCTTGTTCTTTCTTGAAATGTAAACTCATCTTTTATGAAGCCGGGCGCAACTGGCCTTGAAGGTACCTTTCTCCTGATAATCACTTTCTAGGGAGGAAATGATGAATTGTGCTTTGTCCATATTCTTTCAAAGATTGATTCTGTAACCTTTCGTTAAACACATTCCCAAGAGTATCCTCTTTTATTAAGATGAGGCCATTTTCCTTCTTCAGTTTTGCTAGAAATGTCCAAAAAAGGAAATGCAGTTCCATTTCCTTCCTGTCCTAAGAGTCATTATATATTAATAGAATATCTACATGTAGATAAGCTCCGGGTTTCTTTGTCCTACAGGAAGACATCAAAGGGCACCATGACTTTTAAAGCAGTCCTTCAAGGTGGGTAAAGGTAGCCTATAGAAAAAAATTCATAACAGAAATCACGTCTCATGTGAAGTTTTATTCATTTATTCAGTTTATTCATTTATTTGGGAAAGGATACATGACACTTTTCATAGCTGAATATGTAAGACACAATGGATTATATGCAGGAATCAGGACAGAAGGCACTGGGGACCTTTCCCCATAATCTGCTCCCCCTAACAAGCTTCTTAAGGGCAGGTGTCATTTCTAAATTATATCATTATTCTCACAGGCCCTAGCCAAAAGCAGTTGTTAAGAAATTGTTTTACAGATGAGTCCTAGCTGTCCAGCCTGGAGAAACAGCTTATGTAAAGGTCCAGAGGCATGAGAAAGCATGGTTCACCTAAGAAAATGTAAGTAGTTTGATAACACTAAAGGAAAAAAGGGTTTGGGGGTGATGATGTGAGAGGCTGGTCAAAGATAAAGCAATAGAAATAGAAATAGAAGTAACTTTGCCATAAAATTTTACCAAAAAGCTTAGACTTGATCTTATGGCTATTAGGAAGCTATTAGGTAGGTTTAAGCCTGTGTATGACATCATCAGAATGATGATTCTGGTGTAAACAATGGAATGGAGGGCTGAAGTTTGTATAGGGGATTAATGAAGTAGCCTAGTCTGTGCTAGTGTCAATTTTTATAAGAATACATTTCATTTCATTCTTTGGGGTACGTGTTTTCTTTCCTTTTGGCATGAAAGTATAAGTAATTTTTTTTCCATTGCCCCATTTTGCCTTCCAAGTTAACCTTCTGTTTATTTTCTTCTTCCAGTATTTTTTCTTTAAAATACTGCTGTCCTCCTTGGTACTAATATTTTGGTCTATTTTCTGGCATTTTATTAGTAAGTCCTCTGCTTACCATTCTGACTGCCTGTTAGCTTGGCCAGAAAACCTATGAAACTATATGAGCAAATCCCTTCCTGAGTTATTAGAGTGATGTTTCAGAGTTACTTTCAACAGAGAAACTGGTTCTACTTCATTTATTAAGTGTCTACTGGGCATATCCCATGTACTAAGCCATGAATTAGGTGATAGGAAAATAGAGGTGAACAATGTATGGTTTCTGCTCATAAAGATTTCTTAGTCTAATCGGTAAACAAAACATAATTACAAAGTGAGAAGATTGAGTGAGAGAAACACAGATTTCTGCATAAGGTAGTAGTTAATTCTTGGTGTGGAAACTGTAAGAACTGTGTGGTGGCAACAAACCGGGATTTAAAGGATAAATTAAAATTCAAAAATAAATAGTGATCAGTAGCAGGGAAAATAGGAGGTTAGTTTAGTTGGGAGTTGAGTGGCATGAACAAACTTTCTGAGATTGTAGGGACTGGGAGGCGTATTTCTGGGAAAGGAGTTTGAAAAGATAATTAGGAGCATGAGCTTCAAATGAGCTTGTATATTATATTACAAGTCATGAAAGTGACTGATCTGATATGGATGAACAATAAGGCCCAGAATGAGGTTCAAGCAAGGAGTTAACAGGACAGACCGGTACTTTTAATATATACTCATTTGCACTCAACTATGTTTTAACCAGGATCAAACAATGAGATTGTGCTTTTAACATGGACTATAAGCTTCTTAGGATATGTAGTGCATGCTCAAATTGGCAAAAATTTCTCATTATTAAAACCTACCACTCAAAAGTGTGGGATTTTTATGTCTTTTAAATGGGGTTTGCCTCCAAATATCAACATTCTGAACAGATAGAATTTTTTTCCTCCTCTGACAGTATGATAACTAAATGTAATCAACTTCATCAGATTCCTGTATAATTTTCATCAAAGTTTGTTCCAGTGGAAGGAATTCTTAAATAAGGAGTGTTTGTTTTCCTTTTGAAGATTTCAGAACACCATCGGGGTTGCAGTAGAGGTGTCTATTTACACACACACACACACACAGACACACAATGTGTAAGATAATTTTGAAAAGACACTGCTCTTCCTGATACACAAAGTTAATTTTCAAGAAAATGGCATCCAGATTCTTTGTAATTAAAGTTCTAGTCTTCCATATTATTCCATTTTATAAATTTATTCAGTGACAGAAATAGACTACAGAAGACTTGGAAATGGATGATTAGAATGGCAAAGGATTTATCATGTGTGGAACAGACAAAGAATATAGGAGTGTTTACCTAGATAGCAAGGTATGAAAATTTGGTATGTAATTCTGCTGTTTGATCATGGAGTAAGATGATTAAATCAATTCATTGTGCCTTCACTAAGAAGGGCTAAGAATAATTACGGTGAGAAAATGATTTTAATCATTAAGAAAAAATATTTTGAATACCAGCTATTTGCCACTATAATATATAACCATGAAATAACAAGTACAGTTCTTGCCTTGTTTCCAGCAGGTTAAAAAAGTGTGTATGCATGTATGTATGTGTATATATGCATATACATATACGTGTGTGTGTGTATGGTTCATATAATTATGGGACAGCAGTCTGCAGAGCTGATGGTATAGTTCCAATCCAAATGATGGTAGCCTGGAGGCCCAGGAAAGTCAGTGGTACAATTCCCGTGGAAGCTGATGGGTACTCATGAGAGCTGATGGTTCAAATCAAGCCTGAAAGCAGTCTGCTAAAGAATTCCTTCTTGGTAGGGGAGATTGGAGTTTTTGTTCTATTCAGTCCTTTAATTGATTGGCTGAGACCCATCTACATTAGGAAGGCAATCTGCTTTAATCAAAGTTCACCACTTTAAATATTAATCTCATGCAAAAACATGCTCTAAGTTCACAGGTCAAATTAAAATTAACTGTCACAACAGGCAATTTCAGGGCTGTGAAAAAGGAAGCAGGAAAATCAGTTCTGAGTGTTGTATTCTAAACATTGTTCATACTGATCCTAGAACATAGAATCTTTTATTATTCCCATTTGACTTATGAAGAACCAGGGAAACATAGGAATATTAAGTAACTTTGTGGCACCTGTGGCTCAGCGAGTAGGGCGCTGGTCCCATATACCAAAGGTGGTGGGTTCAAACCCAGCCTTGGCCGAACTGCAAAACAAAAAAATAGCCAGGCATTGTGGCAGGCACCTGTAGTCCCAGAAACTTGGGAGGCTGAGGCAAGAGAATCACCTAAGCCTAGGAGTTGGAGGTTGCTGTGAGCTGTGTGATGCCACAGCACTCTGTGGAGGGCAACAAAGTGAGCCTCTGTCTCTACAAAAAAAAAAAAATTTGTATTAAAAAAAAGTGATGGTTAAATTTATGTGTCAACTTGGCTAGGCTGTGATGCCAGTTTCTTCAGTCAAACACTAGTCTAAATGTTTGTATGAAGATAATTTATAGATGTGATTAACATTTAAAATCAGTTTCCTTTAAGAAAAGGACACACATGCATCTTTTCTCTCTTTTTTTTAATTTCCAAATACTAAGGGGGCACGAATATTAGTCTAATACCATGTATAAGGCTTAAGTCAGGGCTTTCAGTGTGCCTGTCAACAGAATAGTGTTCACTGTATCCAGATCGGGAAGTTATCACCCTTCATCCACCCCAAAACCTCCTCCCTGCTAGGTTTCCAATGTCCTTTACATCTCTTTGTGTTCTTGATCTATTTCTCTAAAGAACCCTGATTGATATTTTACAATTATATACCTCAGATTTGATTCCAGGTTATCTGGATATAGAATCTTAACCATGACCCTATACTTGAAGTTTGAAGGTGGCCATAATCATCTAGGCAAATTATGATAACCATCTGAATTAGGAAAGTGTGAGGGTCCTACAAAAAATGGACATGAACTAAGTACAATTATAATTTAACTTCCATCCTTCAGAACTGTGAGAAAATTAAAGAATCAGTCTATGGCCTTTTGTTCTGGTAGCCTGAGATGACTAATATAGATGCCCAAGGAGAAAAGTCCATTGAGAGCTAGATATGTAAGTCTACAATTCAAGAGAGAAATCTGGGCTACACTTATGGGAATGATCAGCTTGTAGTTGTTAATTAATTGAATTTATGACAGATTAATGAAATATCTGAGAGAGGGGAACATCAATAAATAAGGGAAGGAGTGGAAAAGTAGTCCATAAATAAGCTGGATAAGGTAAAAAGAAATACAAGCAAAATCTACTATGTAGTGTCATGCAAAAACAAAGGTAAAGAAGTATTCACAGAAGAAATGGTTGTCATTGTGAAAAAGAACTTGTTTATAATCTGAGTAGCAACTTGAATAATACAGCAGCCCAGTGGATAAGAGTCACGGAGACTACATATTAGATGCTCAGTAAATATCCTTTTAAGGCCTAATCCTGATGGTAAGGATCACAAAACCTCTATGAATTTCATAGATAGCATGGAAGACTTTGGCACTCCTGAGAACCAAACTACCTAGGCTAGTTTATGAAATTGTGGCTACAGTAAAATTTGTCTTTCAAACTCAAGCCCAACTGGATGATAGTTCTGGTTTCCCTGTTCAGGGAACATGTTACAGTGCACCTATAAGAGAAATGAGCACATCTGGCAGGCAATAGAGAAACCTTTTTTCTGTCTCTGTTTGTAAATAAATAAGTAGGTACATTGAAGAGAATACACACACACACACACACACACACACGTGTGCGCCCGTCTATACACACATGAACGTATATTTTTATATGACCATATTGGTTTATTAGTCAGGATTCTCCAGAGAATCAGTAGGAGATGTATGTATGGAGAGAGAGATTATTGTGAGAAATTTGCTCCTGCAGTTATGGAGGCTAGTAATGAGGACCAACAGGCAGGAGACATGGAGGGCCAATGGTGGCATTTCTGCCCAAACACCAGTAGCCTAGAGACCCAAGACAGCCAGGTGCAGTTCCATTCTGCAGGAAGTCTACTGGAGAATTCTTTGTTTTCAGGGAATCTTTTCATTCTATTCAGGCCTTCGACTGATTATGAGTCCTACCCACAGTATAGAAAGTAATCTACCCAGAGTTTTGTGATTTAAATGTTAATTTCTTTCTTTCTTTATTTTTTTTCTGTAGAGACAGAGTCTCACTTTATCGCCCTCGGTAGAGTGCCCTGGCGTCACACAGCTCAAAGCAACCTCCACCTCCTAGGCTTAGGGGATTCTCTTGCCTCAGCCTCCTGTGTAGCTGGGACTACAGGCACCCACCACAACACCCAGCTATTTTTCTGTTTTGTATTTCGGCCGAGGCTGGGTTTGAACCCACCACCTTTGGCATATGGGGCCGGCACTCTACTCGATGAGCCACAGGCGCCGCCTTAAATGTTAATTTCAACCAAAATGTTCTCCAAGCTGATACATAAAATAAACTATCATAATTGGTAATGTGAACTCTTCCCAGCTTTTACTCTTTATTCTGTTCCAGTGGTTCTTTCCTCAGAGTTGATTAATTTCCACACACCTATATAGTGATCATACTCTACTGAAGATTTAAGGAAACCCTGTGAACTCTTGCAATTTTGGCCTGCCCAAACCCCCAAATTCATCTTTTCAATTCATGGACACGCCCAGTATTCACCTTGGTTCACCTCTTTGTGCCAAGGCATGCAAACTCTCTTTAGATAATAAACTGGATAACCATAGATTCACCTTGTTTGTTTACTCTTTCTCTCTCAGGAGTCATGGTGATTTCCTCCCTGTTTTTTAGTGTCTGAAAATGGCTCAGTTTATAATTGTTTAAGGGAGGAGGTTAAATATGTTCCTTGTAACACAATTTAGCCAAAAGAGAATTCCTTTTCATAAGGTTTTCTTTGTAAAAAGGATTATGCTGCTACATGTAGTTTTCTTTTTTTTTTAATTTCAAATTAATATGAGAGTACAAGTGTTTAGGTTACACTGTTTTTGATTTTAAGGTAAAGTTCATGTTGTAGTTGAGCCTTCCACTAGGGGGCATGTCGAACACCCTCATATTGTGAACATCAGGTGAGATCCTGCCAATCTACCTCCTTTCCTCCTCCTTTCTCACTCCTCTCTCCTCCCCCTTGCTAGACTATACTTTGTGTTTTCTCTTTTGTGTGGGCATGTAGTTGTTTATACATTGTAGTTGTACATTGGATACTTGTTTTTCCATTCTTGAGATGCTTGACTACAAACATGTTCCAATTTCATCTAGGTAAACACAAAAGATGGGCACTTGGGTTGCTTTCCTGTCTTGGCAATTGTGAATTAAGCTGTAATAAACAATCTAGTGCAAATTGTCTTGTGGTAAAATGATTTTTTTTTTCTTATGGGTAGATACCTAGTAATGAAGATAGCAGGGTTGAGTGGAAGGTCAACGTTTAGTTCTTTGAGATTTCTCCATGGTTCTTTCCATAGAGGATGTATTAGTTTGCAATCTCACTAGTAGTGCAAAAGTGTTCCATTCTCTTCACATCCATGACAGCATCTGCAGATTTGGGACTTTATGGTAATAGTTAATCTCAGTGGAGTTAGATGATATGTCAGAGTGGCTTTGATTTGCATATCTCTGATGAATAGGGACAATGAGCATTTTTTCATGTGTTTGTTGGCCATTTGTCTGTCATCTTCAGAGAAGTTTCTGTTCAAGTCTCTTGACCCCCTTATAAATTGGGTAATTTTTAAAAGATGACATTTTGATTTCTAAAAATATCTAAAGGTAATCCTGGGCTATTCATTAAATTTGGTTGCCACCTTATAGACCTATCTTTGGAAAAAACAGTATCCTTAACTTCAGCAAACCTCTCTGTGCTGATAATTCTGTGAAATTGTATAAATTACATATCACTTCTTAGCTTCAGCTTTTCTATTTACAGATGGTAATTAAACGTAATACCATCTTTGAAAATACCCAGTGCAAAGAATACCTAAAAGTATTAGAATGATCAAAAGAACCCACAGGTTTCTGGGGTAGGATAAGGGGAGGCAGAGCCAGCAATATATTCCAGGGCCTATTATATTCTCCTGGAGCTGCCAGGGCAGCCATATAGTACATAAACTTGAAAGCAACACCAGGTTTGTGGCCAAAATTTCAAATCTGAAGGCTGTCAACTGGAGAATGTCCTTTTCCCAGGGAGGCTCTATGGAAAACAGTTTGGTGTTTCTCAAGTAAAACGGAGAATTCTACGTGGCCCAGTGATTCCATACGTGTGTGTGTGTATGTGCGTGTGCATGTGTATATATACATTTGTGTGTGTGTTTCAAAATATTGAAAACAGATGTTCAAAGAAAAAAAACTTATACATCAGTGTTTATGCACAATAGCCAAAAGATAAAAATATCTCCAATGTCCATTAGTAGATGAATGGATATACACATGCCATACATCCATACAGTAAAATTTTATCCAGCCATGAAAGAAATGACAGTCTGGTGTACACTACAACATGAATTAACCACAAAAAAATTAAGTCAAGTGAAGGAAGTCTGACACAAAAGATACATATTTATATGAAATATTCAGAATAGGCCAAACCGTAGAGACCAAAAGCAGAATAATTGTTCCAAGGGGTGTGTGTGTGGGGGAATCGAGGTAAGTGCTTTGGGTATGGGATTTACTTTTGGAGTGATAAATATGTTCTAAAGCTAGATAGTAATGATTGTTGCACAGCACTGTGAGTTTATTAGATGCCACTGTTTTGTGCAACTTAATATAGTTAAAATGGTTGATTTTATATTATTTGTATTTTACTATAACAAAAACATAAAAGGTGACTAGTTAATAGTAATTCTTTTTCTTTTTTTCCCTTTCTCTGTCCTAAGAACCAATACTACTAGGATCTCATCTATATAGTCCCTTGGCCAATGAAGCTGTTGGCTTTCCCAGGATGGTGGATCCTTGGAATATGTTCTATTCCTATCTAAACCTGCTTTTCTCAGCCAGTGACATCCATTGGGGACTAGGTTTTTGGTTTGTTAGTTAGTGATTAAACCTCTTTTGTGCTAGACCTGGGTAGCTCCCAGAGGCCACCATGCCAAGTGGAGAAATTATTAAGTGATCATGTATGCCAAAGCCCAGACTTCAGACAGGTTAAATGTCTGTTTCTATGCTCCACCAAGATTGTTTCCCCACTACCATCCAAATAGTATGTCAACTTTCTCTCAGAGCCTCCTGCCTCCGATCTGCTTTTTGTTGTAGCTCAGTAGTCCAACTGCTCCAGCCAAAAATCTGGCTTATATATAGTCAAAGGAAGATTTTCCATGTCTAGAAAACCATGACAACACTCCATTATCTAGTACATTTAAAAAGTATCAAGAAGAAAGAGGGCAAGTTGAGCCTAGAAAAGAATGATATAGGTGTCTCTTTGTTCAGTGGACATTTTGAGTGCCACCTTTTTGAAGTCATTGTTCTAGGTACAATAGGGGTTAGGAAGAGGAAAATATTTCATCAAAGAAGTATTTATTGAACACCTACAATTGTCCTTGGACCTAGAGGGTATAATAGTGATTGAGATAGATGTAATCTCTGAATTTAAGCCGCTCAGAAGAGAAGGGGATTATAGCCTTCATATGAAAGCTATAAATTAGCTTCATAGTAGGGCTGAGTACATTGGATACTTTTTCTTCCATTCCTTGAGATACTTTGCTAAGAAGAATATGTTCCAGCTCCATCCATGTAAATATGAAAGAGGTAAAGTCTCCATCTTTCTTTAGGGATGCATAATATTCCATGGTATACATGTACTACAATTTATTAATCCATTCATGGGTCGATGGGCACTTGGGCATCTATGGGGCATGGGGCAAGGGAGGGGAGGGGAGGGAGAAGGGTGTGGTCGTGGGAGGGTAATTGGCGGGGCCACACCTACGTGCATCTTAGAAGGGTACAGGCAAAACTTACTAAATGCAGAATACAAATGTCTTCATACAATAACTAAGAAAATGCCATGAAGGCTATGTTAAAGAGTTTGATGAAGATATTTCAGATTGTATATGAAACCAGTACATTGTACCCCTTGATTGCACTAATGCACACAGCTATGATTTAATAATAAAAAAAAAAGGGAAGGGGATTCATCTTTTCTTTGAAGGATGAAGGGAAAATTTCTGGAGGTAATATTTTTGTTAAACATTAAAAGTTGAGTTGAATTGCCATTGATGATGGAGAAGGAAGTGGGTGTGTAGAAGAGTCCTAAACAGGAAACAGAGGGAACTTTGAAACCATAAAAATCTGTGTCTCTCTTTCTAATTGCTAAAAGTATACCTTTTCTTAGCACTTTTGTTTATCTCGTTCAATGCCCTCTAACATTGTTTTTATCATCTTAATTTTATAGACAAAAGTTCAAAGCGGTTCCGTAATTTTCTTATTGTCTACTAGGTAGTTAGTAACAACTAGGATTCAACTCCTGCTCTTTCTGAGGCCAAAGTCCCTGCTGTTTTTATATACTACTCCATTTGTCTAGAAGGCAAGACAATAGTTATTAATTACAAGGCAAGCTGCTCTGTGAACACTTCATTAGAGAAAAAAAACAACATAAACTGAAAGTGATTAGAAAAAGCTTCATAAGGAATATGATGTTTGAAATGTGAAAGATTAGTAGTAGACAAGTATGTGTGTGTGCGTGCACACACATGCTGAGTTGGTGAGAGGTGAGGGTGAAGTTTCCAGAAGAAGGTGTAACACATGCGAAGACCTCAAGGCATGAAGGAATCAATTGCTGTCTGGCAGACTAAGATTTTACTTGGATTTGTGTTTTGTCATGGTGTGTGTACAATCTCTCAGTTATTTTAAAAAGGTTGATAATATCTCTCCATGTTTGTTAAATGGAACAGATACTGTTTCATGCATCCACTCCAACCCCTTACCTCCTATGAACAGGATGTGGGCACACAGAAATAAATCTAATTATTTTCTAATGTAAACTCAGCCTGAGCAAAATTCATTTGGTATGTGTGCACTCTGGCCCTAATCTGCCTCTTCTCACCCCACTGCCATCCCCATCACCTCATGGAATGAATATTGGATTGGAGAAGTGTCTCAGAAAAGGAAGCTGTGATATTTCTAAGTAAATGAAATAAATTGGGAGAATTTTTCAAGGGGAATAAAAGGTATCATTTATGAGGGTTATAACTCCAACCTATACCCATTAAGATTCTTGTACTTGTGCAGGTTAGACTCTCCCATGGTAGATAAAATTATTATTTGATCTATCAAAATAGAGAGATTACTTTTTTCTCCTTCCTCAGACATTTCATTTTAAACAGCCTCATGCTATTGTTTCCTTCCCTATCTCTGTGCTAGTGAAAACAGTGAAAACAAAATCAATTAGTGTTGAGAAAGTTGCATCAAGAAATTGAAATAGAGGGTAATGGCATAAACAGCTGAAAAACATAATTAATGCCCACAGGAATTTTTAGGGAAAGCAAACAAATATTTGTATTTGTTATACCATTGTTTGCACATCTACCCTACCTGTGCTAGGTATTAAAATAGGTTCTTTTTAGATATTATTTCATTGACTTCTTAAAACAGCACTATATAGTGTGTGTTATTATTTTTTTCTTTATTTTTTAAAATAATTTTATTAAATCATAATTGTGTACATTGGTGCAATCATAGGGCAGAATGTGCTTCATATACAATCAGAAATATTTTGATCATACTGTTAGAGATAGCCTTCATGGCATTTTCTTGATCACTATAT
>CAUYON010205958.1:0-34030 GCA_963573935.1 Arctocebus calabarensis | reverse complement strand
GTTTTTCTCATTTTTAGTTATTTTTTTAAATCAGGATGCCATACTCAAGTAATATTTGTAATTTTATTAAATTATTTGCTTATCTTTCTTGAAATTCTAACTCTAACAAAGTAGTCTTATAATTGGGCATATTTCTTAAATCTCCTCTATATATAATATATAGCCAGGACATTTGCAAATTCAAACGATGTCTGACTCACATTAAATATTACTTTAAATTCACACTTTATAATAATTTGTGATCTCCCCTTTTTCTTTTCTTTTCTTTTCTTTTTTTTTTTTTTTGATACAGAGTCTTACTCTGTCACCTTGGCCACAGCTCACAGCAACCTCAGACTCTTGGGTTCAAGTGATCTTCTTGCCTCAGCCTCCAGAGTAGCTGGGACTACAGGCTACTAGGCTTTCTATTCTTAATGAAGAGCAGGACTCACTCTAGTTCAGGTTGGCCTAGAACTCCTGAACTAAAGCAGTCTGCCCCCATCTGCCTCCCAGAGTGCTGGGATTACACGGTGAGCTGCTGCACCGGGTCTTGTAATTACACCTTTATGAGTCTCAGCAAAGGTGATCACTGCTGTTCTTTGCCAGATGCCACGTTAAACCATCTCCAAAGCAGTATGCAGTCTATCACAATCATCCCCATTTCATTGCTCAGAAACTGAGGCTCTTGAGCTACTCTAAATTCCTCCGTTACCCACACTTGAACCTAGGGCTCTCTGATTCTGAAATCTGTACTCACCGTGGTAATGCCACACTCCCAGGGAACTAGTGATGCCTGACAAATGTCACACAGTGGTCCCAAACACTAGACCATACTGACTTATGTAACTCACACAACAACTCCATGTAACAAAGATAAGATCTCTTGTTATTAGCCTCATTTTACAGATGTACAAACTAAGGCACAGAGCGATTAAATGACTCTTCCAACTTTGAAAAGCTAAAAAATGACAGAACCGGGCTGTAACCTCGGGCAGTATGGGTGTAGACCCTGCTTACTTAGGCACTCTGCTACAACGTCAGCAAGTGGACACGTGTCACCTGTCATTAGGATCTGGGTTTCATTTACATGCACACATTTCATTTACTTTAATGGACCACTCGCCCTCAATGAAAATCATATTAATTCCTGGACAAGAATTTGCAAACCATTTTCATTGGATAGACCTGGTTATATAACTTACTTAAATTTAGTGGAAAAGTCTTTTTTTCTCCCTATTACTGAATATATTTGTGAAGATGACATTTTCAGTCTTTCATTTCAAATAAGCAAGCAGCTATAATGTAGTAGCTAGAGAAAATGGTCATATAAAATCTTAAAAGATTTTGGCAAACAAAAGTATTAAATTTTATATTAATCAGCAATATCTGGTCAAATTCTGACATTGTTTCTTTAAGTATTCTGACATTAAGTATATATAAAAAATATCTAATGTATCCTTCCCATCCAAATATAAATATCTAACCAACAAAATGTAATAAAAGAGAAGATATTCTGTGGGGCCACAGCAGAAATCCCTTATGGTCAGTAGAGACTGGCATATGCATGTTTATGTGAGAATTGTGTGTTTTCTCATATTTTATTTATAATTTTCTCAAATATAAAAAATTATTTTGAGTCATAACTTATAATTAATGATTATTTTATTATTTATATCTGAAGTAAATAACACAATGTTAGGATGCATTAATGAATTGGAAAAGAAAATTCTAGTCCCACCTTTTTCCCACTCCCTGTTTTTTTGTTTTTTTGTTTTTACAGTTTTTGTCTGGGGCTGGGTTTGAACTCACCACCTCTGGCATATGGGGCCAGCACCCTACCCTTTTGAGCCACAAGCACCGCCCTCTTCCCACTCCCTATTTTTAACATTAGTCAATCACAGATAATTCCATTTATTAATGTTGAATTTTATAGTCAGCTCATCATTTTACCTTCATTACTTCATTTGGCCATTATAGTAGTTTTACTATTAATTAGGCAAAGCAGAAATTACTTCTCAACTTTTTCAGATAAGAAGATTGATGCCTAGATGGTAAATGTTGAAGCTGAAATTAAAAATCTTCTGACTGAGTATAATTCTCTTTCCATGACAGCACAATGATCATACATGGCCTAGCTATGTTACCCATCTAGAAGTGGAAGCACATCGACAATTATGATAAAATTAAACTGTTTTCAAATAGAAATGAGGTAAAATTTTTAGGACTACATTACTTCTAGACACATACAAAATTAAAAGACCAGAAGCCATCGGGACTTGATAGTGAATTATTTTATTCCCTTAAAGGAGAGGTAAAATCCTATACTTCTAAATTCTGCCTACATACAAACACATATAAACTTCCATACTAATATATATAATAGGTACATTTTTAGCACGTTCCTTTATTTAACAGTTGCTTGATATAAGACTCATGAAATCTACCCATATCTCATACCGGCAACATGAATACGTGTATTTTCCACATTTTTCATTGTAAAAGCATATTCTCTGTTGAAAATCTCATATCTAACCACGCAAATGGTATTGAATAAGAAATACCTACTAGTGAAGAGCTGTGGTGTTGTTCACCATGATGGGGACAGAGAGAGTCTATTCAATCCACAGTCCGCTGAGCAGCTCATCCCCAGAATATGTACGAGGACTATTCATATCTAAACAGACACACAGAAAAGATGACAAAATCAGCTAATAAATATTTAATATAATTCACACAAGAGTTTCTTTCTGACGTATAGCATCACCACCACCCCATCATCATCATCATAAAAGGTGTTTGACACGCAACCCAGTGGAAAGACTTTACATACCTCTGTTACCTGTAGCCATGGGAACGTGCTATACTAAAAGCACATAGTGAGCAATAAAGGCTGGGTCTAATGAAGAAGTAAATTTAGGGCAGGTTCAGAGATTCATGCCTATAATACTAGCACTCTGGGAAGACCATGTTGAGCTCAGGAGTACGAGACCAGCGTGAGCAAGAGCAAGACCCCATCTCTACTAAAAAATAATAATAATAATAAAGAAAAGAAAAACTAGCTGGGTGTTGGGGCACAGACATGTGATCCCAGCTACCTGGGAGGCTGAGGCAAGAGGATTGCTCAAGCCCAAGAGTTTGAGGGTGCTATGAGCTATGACACGATAGCACTCTAGCCGGGGTAACAGAGTGAGATCATCTCCAAAAATAAATAAATAAATAAATAAAAATAAATTTAGCAGTAAATGGTTATAATGTTTCTGGTAAGCCATAAGTTTATCAATATGAAAGGAATCAAGCAAAAAACCAAATTTGTTCTCTGGTTAGTTTTTTCTAAGACCTAGGTGCTATAGAGTACTTGATGCCTACATATGACAACTAGTTTAGTCTTTAGAACAAGGCTGTGACGTGGTCATCTCACTTCTCAAACCCTACGGCTCAGAGAAGAAAAGCAACTGGCCCAGGGCCTTGCACCTGCAGACCAGGCTGCTTCACTTCACCATGCAGCCCACACAGAGCACAGGCTTCTTCCCAGGTATTGGCGGCTCCTATGTCCTACACCACGAAGAACAACTCGCAAGAGCGTTATGTCAAAATACATCTCTCTAGGTCTCTGTGTCCCCTGAAGTTCTCTAGAAGACAAGCATTGCATTCTACACATCTTTGTGTGTCAAGACAGATGTGAAGTGAGATCTCACTTTGGGAAATAGAGCCTGGCACCTATGAATATTTGCTGAGTAAATGAATGAATGAACAGCAACCACAAGACTAGGCCCTGGCATCTATTTTTTGTCTCATTCACACTTCTGTTTTGTCAATCCTCGAATTGACTTGCCAGAGCTATCTCCCCATTTGCAACACAATCTCAAGAAGAAAAATTAGAAAGAATAATTTGAAAAAGCATCTGAAGTTCAAACATGCTCATTCCAAAAATTACATTTTAGTTAGTAGTCAGCTTAATTTAGTTCAATTAGAGGATTTCCTGAAAAAGAGAAAAAAGGTGAAGTGATAAAGAAATCTTCCAGAGAGAAAAGAAATCCACCGTTTGCTTTTAAATTAACTACGGGCTTGCTAACAAGACCTATACATCGCCCCTATTCTCAGTTGACACAGGAGAAGGGCTACACCAATATAGAAGAAAATGGAAGATATCAGTCTGCAGGTAGAGCACAATGACTAGCAAAAGCTGCTCTGGATTAGAAATTCTGGAGAGAAATAACCATCTTGAAGGCCCTAATGGTCAGATCTCAAGTTACCTCACAGAAAAAGGAGTAACAGAGCAAATTTCCCAGAGCTGGGTCAACACGCTCTCACCCGGCCGCTGGTTTTTGTTTAGCCTGTGAGCTAAGAATGGCTTTTACATTTTTAAATGTTTGAAACAAATTAAAATAATTGTGTGAATTATTTGAAATTCAAATATCCAAGTCTATAAATAAAGTTATATTGGAGCACAGCCACAACCATTCATTTACATACTGTTTGTGGTTGCTTTCATGTTACCATGGCAGAGCTGAGTGGTTGTAGCAGAGGCAGGATGACCCACAAAGCCTAAAACATACCATCTATCTGACCCTTATAGAAACCGCTTGCTGATTTCTAATCTAGAGAACTGTTCCTTCTTAAATTGCAGGAGATTATATGAGAGGAAGGGGGTGTTTTAGGGCAGTTTGGAAGCAGAGATTGGAAATTCCCTTCCTTATAGCCTTGAGCCTCAGAGTAATAATAATAGCATGGATTACAGTAAGGCATGTCTCTGGGCACAGGTTAGACTCAGCCACATTTTGTGTCTAGCACACAGACTGACCCAGTGAGGACGGAAGGAGACCGCTGGCTGCCAGGATAGCATTGTTCACCATCTTGCTGGGAAGCAGATCTCCTGAAAGAAATCTCTGGGTCACGACTCCCTCCCTACACTTGCCGACCTTCAGAATGGTAGATAACGTTAAGATAACCAGCCCTCTTGTTGCAGATCTGAGAAAAATGATGATAAGAGCAAACAGAAAGACTCTAAGTGGATTAAAATTCACCCCCGTTTAAGGGCAAAGAGTGAGCAATAGGAAGGATGAGTCAAGGAGAAAAGATGCAAACAAAAGAAAGCATGAAGGCTGTAAAAAAGAATCTCCTGCATGGGTGGCGCCTGTGGCTCATCCAGTAGGGCACCAGCCCCACATATCGAAGGTGGCGGGTTCGAAACCAGCCTCAGCCGAACTGCAAAACAGAAAAATAGGCAGGCATTGTGGAGGGCGCCTGTAGTCCCAGCTACTCGGGAGGCTGAGGCAAGAGAATCGCCTAAGCTCAGGAGCTGGAGGTTGCTGTGACCTGTGTGATGCCACAGCACTCTACCGAGGGCAACAAAGTGTGACTCTGTCTCTACAAAAAAAAAAGAATCTCCTGCAGAACACGACTGGTGTAGACAGCAACCATTCTCTCTTGAGAAACCCCAAAGCAAGTTAAAATAAGTTTTGTAGGACATCTGTTTTCTATTCTCAAAAAAATGTGAGACACAAAAACAATATCCCAAAGACTTATCTTCAAGCAGAGAAGTTAATTAAGCCCAAATAAATGAAAAGACACCTAAGTGGTTTTCTTTTTAATTGCATCTTACAGGCAAAGAGAAGATGGGTTTTGGCTGGAAGACTTGGCTCCGAACATCAATTCCAATATATTCCTTCAGCATGACCTTGGACAGCTGGGAACCTCACATGCAAAGCCTCACTTCATCATCTCTACGGTAGGATTTTTGTGAGGATTTAGAGACAAAATCTGCCTGAAATGTCCAGCATACTCCCTGTCATATGGGAGGTACACAGTATTTACTTTCTCCCCATCCCTTTTCTTTTTTTTTTTTTAAATTAAATCATACCTGTGGACATTCATGCAATCATGGGGCACAGTGTGCTGGTTTCATATACAATCTGAAATATTTTGAAATATTTCCATCAAACTGGTTAACATAGCATTCATGGCATGTCCTTAGTTGTTGTGTTCAGACCTTTATATTCTGCATTCCATAAGTTTCACCTGCACCCTTCTAAGACGCACTGTAGCTGTGGTCCCACCAATTACCCTCCCTTCCCCTCCCTCTTCTAACACTACCTCACCTCACCTTATTAAACCCTCAGGAAAAAGCTTTCCAAATGTGTAGGTCTCTCCTATGCTTCATATTTCACTTTTCAACCTCCTCTTTTCTCTGCATAGACTGTACCTTTTAACTTTGGGCTCTTCTCTATTTAACTGTTAAACTAGTATTCATTTGAAAGAAAATTAATTCAGAAGCAAATTCTGAACTATCCTTGTCCCTTAAGCCTAAATATATTGCATAACATTTTGTGGATCAGCTGATTAATATCATCCATATTACTATCTGGTTGCATTCTGTCTTCCCCAGGAGGCTATACCTCGGCCACGCTGATTGACATGATTCACTATCAGGATGGCGGATTATGGTCTCCGAAGGAAGACAGACACGCACACACGTACGTATTTGTGTTCATCTACGTGCCTCACCACGGGGATTGCACAGGCATCTTCTGAGTCTTCCAGGATAAATGGCCCATCCCACAGGGCAGTTACAACCTGGGGTATAAGACTGACTTCAGAACTTCTGGGTGAACAATCGGTTCAAAGAGTTGTCAAGAGAAAGAAATGAAGAAGAAAAAAACCAAAGGAATAGTCAGGGGAAGGCAATCTTGGTGAGAATGTGGCTTGTAAAACAGGAACACTTAGTTGCTGGCTGGTGACACTGACCATTTGATTATCTCAAAGAACCATCTGGAAAAATGCACACGATTATATAAATCTCTCCACCTTATAGATAAGGGTAAAATTAGCTTTAGTTAATTCTCAGTAACAAGTGTCCCACAATTCTTGAGCATCTACTAAATGCCAGACTCAGTGGCAGGTACAACCTCTAAATCAGCTATTATTATTTCTATTTGTTCAGAGGAGGATATCAGACAGGAAGGAAAAAAAGGAAGGGTTTTTGTTTCTTGACTAAAGTCATACAGATACATGTGCTAGAAACCCAAGAACAACAAGTCCCCACTTAATATCAACAGGTTCTTAGAAGCTGCAACTTTAACTAAACAACATATAATGAAATATCTATTCATGATATTAAGTGATATAAATGAGAGATAAGTTGCAAAGGAAAATTTCTGGTCCAAAAACATCACCAAACTTCTAAATAAAAATGCAAAACTCTTCTAATAGTAAACATTGAAATAAGTGTGAGCTATACATATATATTTAAGAAAAATTAATAAAAACAGATACGATAATTATTTACCCAACATTTGGAGAACCAGTGAGAGCCAGTGGTCACAAAACAGAATCTATAATGGTATGTATGGCCTGGTTAAATTAAGGGCAATACGTTTATGCTAGATGATTAAAATTTAGAAGACAGTGTATGAAAATAATGTGTGTGATTGTACATAACTTTTTTGAAGTTCCTCACTTTCTTTGAGACAGTGAAAATTTGTCTGAATTCAAATTCATGATAAAAATACCCAATGTGTATAAATCTCTGAATGTCATAGTAACATCCCAGACTTTCTCCAGTCCGAAATGTCATTATTCTCTGAGCAAGGTATAAATATTGATCTTTTAGTGAAAGCTTTTTGTTTGCCTATTTATTTCACTATAAAGAATGGGAACATTTAGAGGCAGATTTTTTTTTTTTTCCAAACAGAATTGCGGAAGTCGAATTTTCTTTAAAAGGGAGTCACTGAAACCATCTACTTCACTTAAAATAGATGTAGTTTACCTCAATGCATCCTGATTAACATAAGCAATTTTGATGACAACTTCTGTAGCAAAGGCCAAATTATGTTAAAATTTTGTTTAGATAAAATAGTCAACGTGTGCTGTAAAGGAATTGATTGCTTATATAGTAATGCCTCACTTAACAATAGGGACCCATTCTGAAAAGTCTTTGTAGGAACATCACAGCACACTCACTCACAACTGGGTGGTCTAGCATGAGCTATATGGTATAGCCTGTTGCTTACAGGCTACAAAACTATGCAGCCTATGACTGTGCAATGGTAAGTACTTATGTCTATGTATGTAGCCAAACAACATGTTCCATTCCAATACTGATATTTAGTATTCCAATGTGCCTGTTTCCCTCTGTGATAGCATCCTGCAACACTCCAGTTTATCTCAGAAAGTTAAGGATGGACTTCTTTACTTTGAATTCTATGCTTTCTTAACAGTTCAAGGTGCCTCTCAATATACTCCTTCCCTGACACAGATGGATTTATACTTACAACTCTTAGGACATGGTGATGAAAATATCGTTTCTGATTTTCTTGAGCATGAAGAATCATCTTTTACTCTGTGTTGGGGATTTGAGTCCTAATTTTCACCTTAGCATGGTATAAATAACATGGAAAGAAAACATGTTAGAAAATGCGTTTTCCCTCTATATTACTGCCATACTTTTTATTTGTCAGATAAAATATGATGAATATTCTAATAGGATCATTAACCTTTCAGGAAATTGAAAAATATGTAGAATCTTGCCACATTTGATATTTCCACATATTCAAGACTGCATCTGATCTAAAGGGGAACAGAGTTCTACCGTTGTGATTTTTAACTTCTTCCTCATCTCCTCTACTTTTCAACCTTGGGTAGTGACCTTCACTCCCTTTGAGGTCCAAGATGGGTCTCCAAGTTAGAGGTGGACAACTATGGCCCACAGGCCAACCTCTGCTGTCTGTTTTGTAAATAAACTTTTGTTGGAACACAGTCATATCTATTCATCTAAAAAAAATAAAAATAAAATCTTATGGGTCAATGTTGTATGGATATGTGGTTTGTCACTGACTAAAATGTTTATGTCTCAAGTAACTGTATCGAGATATATGGGGGCAGAGAGAGAGAGAGAGAGGAAAGATTTTAGCAAAATCATGAAAGCAATAGTGACAAAAGTTATTATTGAAAAAGGGTAAAGGGTATTTGAATAGAGCGACAGCTGAGACTCAAAAGCATCTTTGTGCTCAGCCGTGGAAGGCAGGCCCTTCTGGAGGGTACACAGCTAAGAGCTCTTCTTAACTCCACACTTTCATCGGAAGGGAGTTCTGACCAGTGTCACTAGCTCATGCAGCAACTGACATTCTCTTATTCTCATCTCATTATAACAGAACAAAGGCATGGAAAAATTGAAAGAATTCTGTGTAATCAAAGCATCTCCTAACAAAGAAGGTACGGAAAAGTCACCTTGACAATAGAGCAATGGAATCTAAGCATGAAGGAATCGGGAGCAGCTCCTTGCCTGTGAGGGGGTGGCCTTGCTTCCCTGCTGCCAGCAGCCCCAGAGTTTTACATCTGAGAGATTCATGTCTCAGGCACACTAAGGGTAGGGTAGGCCTCGGGCAAATGGTGATATTCTGGATAAAAATACACATTCAAGCAAGGTTTTCCTTAATTGAAAGGGTTATATAAAGAGTATTTGTTCTCTCTTTGCTAAGATCCTGAGGTAGGAAATAATAAATCGAAGACAAAGATAACCTTGATGAAAATGGCTCAGGCATAACGAAAGTAGGAGGTGGATCTCTAGGTTTGTTTAAATTGCTGCTGGGTAGGTTTATATGTGTGTTTACATTTGTAATGAGGCAAGTGTCACTCCGTGTTTATATTTATTGGCTATTAAACTCTAAAGGCCAGTCGTACTGAAAATTAACTTCTGTGTTTATTCTACATTTGCTATGCTGCTATTGCAATTACTCTTTTCTATTAAGTTTAAGTAAGGACAGTTAAATCAACTAAACTAAAATCAGTGGATTTTTTTTCATATGAAATTTACAAAATAGAGACAGAAGCTTCAGAATCTATTTAAATTTTACATCTAGCTCCAACATTATCTAATTAGTTCGAAACATCCCTTTTGCAGGCGGTGGATAAAGGGCTCGCTCGTGAATCTGAGCTGTCACAGTGGTACAGAAGTGGTGATGTAGTTTGATTGAGGGGTGAGGTGAAACTTAACTAATGCGAGGAGGTCAAAGGCTAGGCCAAGGGCTAGTGTGGAGAAAGAGAAGATGGGTTACTAATACTGGTATCATCGGTGGGAGATGCAGTGGAGGAAAATTATAACTTTCAGGGAGACTCTCATCACACTTTGTATTTGCAGGGAAGGAAAGAACTTTGCAAATTAAAAGGAAGGGGTTCTTCTAAAACCTTCCCAAAAGGCTGAGCCGCAATCTCATTATTTCAGCCAGTACAGGTTCCTGCTTTCTCGTTTTTCTTTCATCTGCTTGTTCTCCTCCTCCTCTTTTTCTCCTTTCTCCTCATCCTTTTCAGGAGCAGGAATATCATACTTAACATTGTTCGGAAGCTTGCCCACATGCCAAGAAGTGATTCACATGCAATATTTTTCTTTTACACAATCTTCCAACATCATTATTATTCTCTGTATTTCACAGAAGCTGAAGTTCTTCTAGATTTAATTTCAAAGCCAAATAGTGAGTAGGCAAAGATAGGAACCAAACCCTAAGCTGATTCTTTTATTAATAAAAGAATGGTTCCCAGGAGTAGACTCTGTTAACACAGAGTTCAGTGTAACACACAGACCCTGAGCGTGCAAGAAGTTAAGACCAGGGGGTGGGATCCGGGGACTGAATGGAGTTACTCAGCAGAACAAAATTCCAAATCAATTAAACAGTCGTTTTAAAAAGGCAATGGAATAAGGACTAAGGAAACAAATGGAATTAATTTCAGAACCTTAATGTTAGGAGGGACAATTATTAGTCATGACATTGACATGCCATTTAACTTTCAGAAAGACAGTAAAAAGAAAGAACAATTTTTTTTTTTCCTAGCCTAGGAGATGTCTCCACTAGAGGAGTCGTTAAAGGGTATTTCTTTAACAAACTGCAACAAAATTGGCAGTCAGCCTGTAAATACCTCATTTGAAATATTCTAGGGATTCAGAGATGGAGCCCAAGGAAGGCAAACTGAAAACTCAATTTTGAAGTCAAAGAGAGAAAATAAAAACAAATTTAATTATCATTTGAAGACATAATAGAACCACTCATGGCATGCTGACATTTTCTATCAGAGTGCAGCGACGGTGGCAAAATATGCATTTAGATCGAAATGGAAACAGCTCCCTTGCAATCTCTTCTAAACAGTCCACCAGGATACATAACTTTCAAGTATTCTAAAAGCCAGTGCATTCTGAAACCTGAAAAGACCTTGGTTTTCCTGGAAGCACAGAAAGAAGGCAGGCAGCCAAAAGAACACAAAAAACATTAAGACCAGAGTTTTCTTGTTTTACATTACCAGCCTGGGTATTTAGATAGCTATCTTCATGAAAGTTCTGGATGCTTTCCTAGTTTGTCTCAAAAGGAAGTGAGTTATGTCTCAGAAACCAAATGGAATAGAACCTCCATAGTAGACCTCTAAATACAGTAGAACCTCCGTATTGGACCTCCTCTAAATATAGTAGGTCCTCCAAGGTAGACCTCCTCTAAATACAGTAAAACCTCCACAGTAGACATCCTCTAAATATAGTAGAACCTCCACAGTAGACCTCCTCTAAATAAGGTAGAACCTCCACAGCAGACCTCCTCTAAATACAATAAAACCTCCACAGTAGACCTCCTCTAAATAAGGTAAAACCTCCACAGTAGACATCCTCTAAATACATAGAACCTCCACAGTAGACCTCCTCTAAATATGGTAGAACCTCCACAGTAGACCTCCTCAAAATTCAGTAGAACCTCCACAGTAGACCTCCTCTAAATAAGGTAGAACCTCCACAGTAGACCTCCTCTAAATACAATAGAACCTCCACAGTAGAACTCCACAGTAGACTTCCTCTAAATACAGTAGAACCTCCACAGTAGACCTCCTCTAAATACAGTAGAACCTCCACAGTAGACCTCCTCAAAATTCAATAGAACCTCCACAGTAGACCTCCTCTAAATAAGGTAGAACCTCCACAGTAGACCTCCTCTAAATACAATAGAACCTCCATAGTAGACCTCCCCTAAATACAGTAGAACCTCCATCGCTGACCACCTTCCTATGCTAACCACTTCCTTACACTGACTACCACTTCCAGTTGATTTTTATAGTCCAGACGTGTACCAGATGTGCATATCAGTACAGGAGGCCTAGCTCCTTATGCTGACTACCTCCTGTGATGACCAGTTGGTTGCAGTCCCTTGGGTGGTCTTCTTCCACTGTAGTTAATACAGGTGGGTATAACAAATTTTAAGCAGATGATGGTCCATTAATACTTTGGGTAAAGAGATGCCTTGGGTATTTTTTTTTTTTTGGAGTTAGAATGTCCTTTAATACCAGGGTAGAGTTAAAGACAACTTCAGTAAGTATTCCAGGAAGACTATAGTTACATTTCCCATCTCAACAGAAAATATGACATAGGAGAAGGGTGATTTTACCAAAGACAATGCAAGTAACCATGTCTTCTAGCTGGAACTTTTTGCTTCTAAAGACCCAGTTTTGGGACCTAGAAAACCAAATCCAAGTTTAAAATTTAGATAATCAATCTCACCTAAGCAAACCTGAAACCACAAAATAAGCTCTATAATTCCTGTGTCATTCCTATCTCCTTGAATCTGAATGTAGAATGGAATTGGAGGCAGCAGATCTAAGATGCCTGACCCAGGCTTGGAACTAGCAATGCCACCAGGGGACCTATTAAGGACTGCTCTTTCAGGAGTTTGTGACTGCAAGGAGCTACAATCGTACCAGCCTAGGCAACAGAGTAAGATCTTGTCTCTGCAAGATTAAACGAAATGAAATAAATAATAATAAAGAAAAAAACAGTGGTCCCAGTCAGCTTACATTTGGAAACCATGCACATACTACTTACCATAACCTACTTACCATAGGTTAAGTCTACCTACTTACCATACCCTGTCTCAGCCTCATTAGCAATTCTAGAGTAGACTGTATTCAAAGTCTAGTTCAAGGTCAAACTGCAACAACCAGTATCCAACAGCCCAGCTCAACAGGCTGTTTAGCAGCCCTCATCTCTGCTGAGGTCTCACCTGGGGCCTTGCCCTTCAGCAGTCACTAACTTCTATGAAACTGACTTCTTCATCCTAGGAATCAAACTTGAAAATGATTAACAGTAGCGTCAGATCAGAAGGGTGTTGACAGAGATTCCTAAAACAGAAATAGATGTAGAGATAAGGAGGGGAGGGTCTTCCCTATGGAACAGATTTCTTAGGGCTAACCAACTATCAGGGGCAACACAGAAGCCTGAAGAATGTCCTGACGTGAGGGTGAAAGCACGTTCACAGCTCAGTGTCTGCCGTCCATGTGGGGCCGGGGTGCTTAAAACTCAGGGAAAGCGTGGGGAGAGAGCAAAAAGGACTTAATACAGACTAGACAGGAAATCAACATTTCCTAAAGAAGATGGTGACTGGGGCTGCACTCCAAGTTCTACAATGATGAACTCCCCACTTCAGAGGGACCAGGGATGAGTTTTTATTAGAGTATTAGAGGATCTCTTCAACTGGGTTTAAGTCTGCAGTGTGGATTCAGGGCCATAGACACTGACTGTGGTCTGTCGCAGGCCCGAGGGAATCCCTCTGCTCAGCCTCCAGCAGGCAGCAAACACTGGGTGCTCAATAATTCCACTTCTGGAGTTCTGGTAGAAGCACACTTGTTTGGTGGTAGGAAGCTATGGGAATAGCCTAAACTGAAAATGCTGTGTTCCATTAATTCTCTGAAGAAGACAGGCGCATGGCTTACAAACACATGAAAAAATGCTCACCATCTTTAATCATCAGAGAAATGCAAACCAAAACCATTCTGAAATATCATCTAACTCCAGTAAGATTAGCCCACATCACAAAATCCCAGAACTACAGATGCTGGCATGGATGAGGAGAGAAGGGAACACTTCTACACTGCTGGTGGGAATGCAAGCTAATACATCCTTTTTGGAAAGAAGTTTGGAGAATACTCAACGAACTAAAAGTGGACCTAACGTTTGATCCTGTAATCCCCCTACTAGGTATTTACCTAGATGATCAAAAATCATTTTACAACAAAGACATCTGCACCAAAATCATAAATGCCAGGACAAGGAAAAAGCCCAGTTGTCCACCAACCCATGAATGGATTAACAAATTGTGATATATGCACACCATGGAATACTATGCAGTCATAAAAAGATGGAGACTTCACATCTTTTATGTTTACTTGGATGGATCCAGAACATATTGTTCCTAGTAAAGTATCTCAAGAATGGAAAAAAAAGGTCCAATATATTCAATACTACTATGAAATAAGTATCTAATCACCTACACATTCATAGGAATGGTAAAACATAACTTTAGTCCAGAAAGAAAGAGAGAAGAGGAAAGACAGTGGAGGGGATGGGAGAGGCCCGGAGGAGGGAGCATTTGGTGGGGGATCCAACCTAATTTGCATAATGCAATGATACATTTCTATACTATTAATAATAGAGTATGAATGTCTTTGCCACAGACGATAAGTAAGCAAGGAGGTGGTTATGTTAATCAATTAGATGTAAGCATTCGACATTGTATATCAAACCAGCACATTGTCCCCCATAATGCATTAATGTACACAGTTATGATTTAACAAAGAATTAAAGAAAATAAAATGTAAAGTGGCTGAGAACAGAGACTCCTTCTCACTGCTATAAGTGCAGCAACTAGCGTGGGGCCTGGCCCGGAGTGCACTGTTTCTGCACAGATACGCATTCTTATAAAAAGAACAGCAGCTTCAGTGTAAGTGAGTCCTCAAGCCCAGCAGCGGTGAGCAGTGGCACTGTACCCTTTATTTAATGATAGTCCTGCTTAAATCACACTCGATTTTTATTTTCATTATTTCCTACTGTTTGTTGAGGATCTTCCACTAGCTAGGTCAAAAGGCTACATGTTGCAAATATGAACTCTATCATTTAATCCTCATCACAACCTTGAAAATATAAACTATCCTTACCATTTTACAGACAAGGAAACCGATGAGTCAAACTTAGGTTGGCTTTTGGCTACTTTCATTCACTTTCTACCATATGCCAACTTAAGTTCTCACCTGTCTTCTGTTTCAGAGGATGTGCTTGAAATCAGCAATTTTCTGACTTAACGACTTCTGAAACCGGAAACATGGTGAATACCTGGATGTGAGCTGTGGCTGCCAATTCTGGCATGAAGGCGCAGTGACACGCAGGGTATTAACCAAGCCAGTGATCTATTTCTCAGGCTGCTAAGTGGAATGAGTCCCACCAGCTTCAGCAAATTAAATGAATAAAATAAGGTAATATTTCTGTGACAATGCTTTGAAAATTAAATATGTATATGTGCACTTCAGTATTTATGTTCTTCTAAAATGAACATTTTTCATCATGTAATGATGAGGAGGGGAAGCAGGAGCTAGCAAGACCTGCTGAGTCAGCTTCAGAATCTCTGGGGCGTTGAAGGTGGCGGCCTGCACTGATGTGCTGCTTTACAATCACGGGAAATTTACCTTAGTTAATGGGGACCTTATACTGTATGTTTTATTATCATGTTCACATAAAAATTGAGGGATAGAGAGAATGGAATGCTTTTCTTTTCTAGAAAGGAAAACTTAAAGTAATCTGACCTTTTTTCCTCCCCTAAAGGAGAATGAGAGTGCTTCAAAGTATATTATTTCCAGCAGAGTGCTATGGAGAGTTCAAGGATGCTTCAGAATTATTAATTTAAGATTTTCATGAACGGGTCATTTGCAAAAATAGAAAAATGTTTTTTTTAATGGAACTAATGAATTAGAGTGAAAAGCACTTAAAACACATAAATAATATTTTAGCTGAAAGTGCTTTAATATTTTTATGTTCTCGTTTCTTTAAAGAGATTATGTATATATAGCTTTACAGCAAAGATCACATTAAATTTCACCAAAGGGTCTTTTTCCTTAATTACCTTTTTTCTGTATTTTTAATTACTTTCATACTTAACCTTCTAGTTTTCATTACACTTTACTATTTTTCAGTATTTTAATGTTACACTTTATCAAGTAAAATGAAACTCCTCCGCACCCTGCCAGAACAACCCTTCACCTTAGAAACTCACTCTTGGGACATTGTTTTCTACAAGACAAAGTACACAATACACACGCCTTTTCTTTAAAATAACCGAGTATGTGGTATGTGCAACACTTAATTTATAACTCTGTTTTGATCAGACTTATAGAAAATTGTACTTTCTAACATTTTGAATCCTGACTTAATCAAACTATAAAATTTGATCAAACAAAAATAAATATTAGTGCTCATAAAACTATTTTTTTAAAGTTTCTGCTTCAAATAATCTCAGGGCCCTGTGTATGCTAAGTAAATTCATTGACCATAATTGTGAGGATTTATCTTTAGACTCTCAATTCTGCTCTCCCCATGCCAATGTCACCATGCCTTGAGTTCTAAAAAGGAGAAATGTAAGTTCTCTAACTTCGTTATTTTTCAAAACTGGTTCTTGCAGGTCCAGTGAATTCCCATTTAAACTTTTGGATCAGCTTTGTCAATTTCTGCCCAAAATGCCTAATAATAATCTCTGACAAATATTTTTCAATGTATCTATTCTGTTAATGTGCTTTCAAGATTTTCTGTCTGTACCTTCCAACAGTCGGACCACGTGTGGAGGCACAGATCTCTGTGTTTGTTGGACTTGATGGGGCTTCTCCATTATGAGGATGGATATATTTCATAAAACTTGGGGAATTTTGACCATTACTTCTGAAGTGCTTTCCACTTTTTCTGCCTTCTTATTCTGAAACTCTCCTTTACTGATGTGCTTGATGCTACATCACAATCCCTGAGGCTCTATTTTTCCTTCTTTCTGATTTGCATGGGTAATTCCTATTCATCAATATTGAAGTTAATGTGTATTCTGCCACCTCAAGCCCATTTGGAGTACTCTAGTAAATTTTCATGTGGTTCCTTTATATAATTTCTATCACTCTCTGAATATTATCCATCTGGTAAGGACGACACACACAGTTTAATTCTTTAAGCTCTGTTCTCTTTAGTTCTTGGGTTAGACTTACCATAGCTCTCCAATGAAATGTTTTGAACTCTATATACAAAGTTCATCTGGGCCCAACACCAATAGTTTCTAATTTCTTTCTTTTTCCTTGGTATTAGTACACTCTGAAAGTCACATTTTCCTTAATTAATATTTTAATTATTATTAATTTAATTTTTATAGACACACTATTTGAAACTCTATATACAAAGTTCACCTGGGCCCAACACCAATAGTTTCTAGTTTCTTTCTTTTTCCTTGGTATTAGTACACTCTGAAAGTCACATTTTCCTTAATTAATATTTTAATTATTATTAATTTAATTTTTATAGACACACTATTTGAGTTGCTTGCTTTTTAATATCAACATAAACTTTAATGGATCAAGCAATATAGATAGTGAAAATGTATCACATTAACTTCAGTTCATTTTTTGCACTAGGAAGTTAAATTTGAGGAGATGAGAAATTAGTGGCTGATTCAGTAGTGCAGTTAATTACTTTGACCTACGCTTGGAGAATTTTATTGTCAAAAGAAAATGTGTTAATTTGGGAAGTTGGAGAGTCAGTTCAAAGAAAAATTTTGTCCTGGGTCCACTTTCAGATGCTATGTCTGTTGTTAGTGTTTGCCTTTATACCTTGTGATCCAAATAAATACAATTCATTTTCTCACTCCACATAAAAAAGGTTAACAATTAAAAGAGTTGTTAATAGAAGAAAGAGGTTAAGATTAGCACCCCCAGCCAGCACTGCAATCGGCACATCTAAAGGCGAATTATAAATGGACTGAGATAGGAAAACCAAGCAAAGGAACAGACAATTGACGGGGCATCTCCTATCAGTTATTTAAGTTTTAAAATGAAAGACATTTGAATTTGGGACACATATTCCCTTCCCAGACTAGCACATGCTGTGGCGTGATGGATCATCTCTGCAAACAAAGCAGGACTGGCAGGTATCTCTTCAGTAGAGATTTTTTATTTCTTAATTTTCCTTCCTGAGCAGCAACCATTGCTGAACCACTTCACAAAACGTTAAAAAAAAGACATCCCTGGGTTAAGAAGTAAATGGGGGGTGATGAAGAGGTTCCTCCTTTAAGCCTGAATGAAACGAAGAATTTCCACGTTAATTTAATCATCCCAGGACAAAATTATTTTGAGTGTCTCTATCCCAAATTAAATCAACCTCCTTTTGCCTCCACGTCTAACCTCTGCTGATCCAGGAAATGGAGCTTCCACCCATGATACAGACTACCCAGTCCACTGTCCAGTCATCCACGGGCATTTGCTGTGATTGCCGAAATCAATAGGACAGAGCCTTATTCACTCTTTCTCTGCCATGAGCTGCACTTTCAGACAGAAGTTTGGCCAAAAGTCCAGTGCAGAACAGAGAGGATGCATGAAAGTCATTTATCCTCTTGTTGGGATAGATGCAGCAAGACTTGCTGGGTCTCCCACCGACCACACTTTGCTTTGTGTGTTCTCTTCAGAACAGTGGGAATGAGGGCTGCCAGGTACTAAGGACTCAAAACCTAAAATCTCGCTCTATCGCATCCATCCCACAAAGAGGTCGGTCTGTGAGCTAGCAAGGGTGAACATCGGCGCACGCTAGCCTCTCAGTCTATAAAAAAGAAACTGGTGACGTGGAAGAGTTTTCTGCCCTCCTAAGTGCATTAGTGCATTTACTCAAACCCATTAAATAATGATAGCCGCTGACATTTACTAAAGGCTTTCTGTGCTAATCAGCTTCACGTTTTCCCTTGATCCTCATTTCAGCCACATGAGGCTGATCATTTTAGAGATGGAGGAGTGAAGTAACTTGCATGAGCTCATGCGTTTCCATTCTGGGCTCAGCACTTTGCAAAATATGGAAATACAAAATATATGTCACCACGCACACCCTCACAGAAACCAACCATGGGAGGTGAGAAAAATATCTTTGAAGAAACTGTAGTACAATGAGATGGTAATGAAATAATAGTTAATATTTTAAAAACTATTTACTATATAACATGCGATTAAATTTCTTCCGTGCATTACCTCCTTGAATTCTCATAAACCTCTCATACAGGTGCTTTGATTATACTTATATTTAGTAGATGAGGAGACTGAAGCTTACAGATGTTAACTAAACCAGTGAAAGTTATTAGCTAGTACATGATGAATACTGTATTCGAGATATTTACCAAGTGCGGTGAGAACACAGAGAACAGAGCGATTAACCGACGTGGGAGCTCAGTTAAAGTTTCACATAGAATTGTCTGACATTTGAACTGAGGCTTGAAAATTGAAGTGGGAGTTCACCTTGAAGGAGGAAGCAAAATTCTCAAATGCAAGGAACCTCATGGAGCAAAGATCACAGCTGTCACAGACTGGGAAGCAATCAATCGGTCAGGAGTGCTTAAGAAAAGGGCAGGTGGCAATGGCTGTGAGTGGGAACACAGAGGCTATGACGGAATTCAGCTTGGTCGTTTAAAGTGCCTTTCTTTCTTTCTTGGAAATCTGGTTTTCACAATACACATGCAACAGCTCAGGCTCTTGGCAATTCAACAATTCTAGGTCTTAATCTTCTAGTACTGTCACTTCTCACCTGAAGAAATGGGCATAAATATAGTAACTATTTTGTAGCCTGCTAGCATTAAGTAAAATAACATTTGTAAAAGATGTAACCTGTTATGCAGCTGTGAAAAGGATCTAATGGAAGCGAATCGTTCTCATCATTATTAATATGGTTATCCCCATGGAACAGACTAACTGTGTGCAGCTGGTGGAAAATCAAATGCAAAAACAGAAAATGTCTAATAAAAAAAAAGAGCTCTTTCCCCTAATCCTGGATTTACAGCAGCAGCCTCCAATCTTTTTGGCACCGGGGACAAGTTTCACGGAAGACAATGTCTCCACAGATGGAGGGTGGGTGATGCAAAGCTCTGCTCCTAAAAAGCCATAGATGGGTAACAGCCTGGGTGGCCTGGGGGTGGGGGCTCAGCAAGGCAGCATCAGCATGGGGTGTATTCACTTGCATTTAGTAGCAGCAAAGAAGCAGAGCAGGAGTGAGCCCCCTGAGGCTAGAAGACTGAAGACCAGTCTATCCAGCCCCTAGCCCCCCAGTCCCAGGCAAGTATTGGTGCCCAGGCCAGCACTGGTATTCACAGAGGCCAAATCAAGTGGGCAGTTGTTTCCAAATAGCTTGCAAAACACAGATGAAGTGGGGTCACAGAGCCTCTTTATTAACATATTAATGTCAGTTATTCATTGACAGTACAGCCTCAGCCAGGGTTTGGAGGTTCTGAAGGTAAGTCTAGCTCCACAGGGAAAAAATTAGGAAAAAAACACACAAGAAGTGAGGTGGTAATCATACTAATTACAGGGTGATTAGGTTAGGTGAGCTTTTTAAGGGGCTATTTCAATATGGAAAAGACGAGGTAGACAAGGGTATATGGCAACATGAAGATTCAGGGTCAAGGCAGGCTGGGTTTTAGCACACTAGGTGTGAGTGTGCCTGGCGACACAGCCCAATTCTGATTACCCTACGTAATGGAGCTCAGACCACCATTCTTCCAATTCCCCTTCAAATCCAGCTGAAACTCCACAGATTCTAGACTCTGGCCCCAAACATGGCTACCTGATGGCATCCGTTGAGAAGATTTAAAATGTACTGAGGCCTAATTCCAATGGAACTGGGTGTCGTGGGCATCAAGTTTGCTAAAAGTTGAGGCTATGGTAACATGTAGCAGAGGTGGGGAACCACCGGCAAGTGATATGGTGTGGGCTGCCTTCTCATCTCCTGTCTGCTTGCCATCATCCCAAACAACAATAAAACAGAATGCTGTCCTGTAGAAAAATACATCACCATGAGAGCAATTAAAGAACTCCAAATTTGGGCAGCACCTGTGGCTCAAGGAGTAGGGCACCAGTCCCACATACCAGGGGTGGCGGTTGAAGCCCAGGCCTGGGCAAAAACTGCAAAAAAAGAAGAACTCCAAATTTAATCTACTTCAAGACATTCCAATTAAAAAATGAAGTTCTCATATAAGATAGTAGATGAGGGGAAGGTGAAGTGCATTGCCAGATCATCTATTTTCTTTCAAGAACAATCTGGAAATATGGTATAATTTGTATTCTTTACCTTCAGTTCAATATTTGGACTTAAATCTCAAATAAATAGCTTCATCCATACATAGGTGTTTGTATTATATATGATTTAAACACAATTTTTAACAAGAGAAAAAGAAAACCAAAACGTTTAACAATATAATAACTTTATGTAAAAGTTATATAAATATAATATAAAAATATAAAATGTTTAACAATATAATAATATGGTATAATAAAAATTATAACAATACAATAGTAATCAAATCAGGATACAGCAATGTGATACCAAGTGCTAGGAAAGTGGAAGGTAAATGGACTATCTTCATACATGAGAATTTGTATAACAAAAATGCAGCAAAACTCAATAATATATCTGGTTAGTACTTTATAGAGGATATTTTAACAGACTGGAATGCTTGAACTTGCTGTATTTTTCATTTTACCAAAACCCAATATATTTTTTAAACATCTTAATCTATCCAAGATAATTAGATTCTTTTTAAATGATAGATTTAAGAAAAATCAAAGAGTAGTGTCTAGAAGCAATCATTCTTGATCAAGTCTACTGAGCTCAGCCAGGGCCTGGGACAGAAAGAGTGAAATCCACTTGTTTTTACCAGTTTCTTTCTTCAAGCTTTCTATGTTTGTTTAATTGTTTCATTCTATTTATTTTTATTGTTAGAGTGAAATAGATTCACCCTGATTACTATTTAAAAATGAAAAAAAAAAAACAAAACCCTGGTTTTCATGCTCAGCAAATTCCAGTTTGTGGAATTCACCGACTCTACATAACAAGAAAACCTCTGTAATAACAATTTTCTTAATTTAATTTACCCAATTTTAGCCGAGTAGGTAGTTAACCGACCTTGAAAATGGATTTGGCAATAAATAATTGATCAACCTTTCCATATTTTCAAAAACATACCACTCAAAACACATACAGAACAAGCTCTGCAGGACAACAGCTTAAATATTACAAAGTGGAGAATAAAGTGCCAGATTGCAGGAAAGAGCAATAATGAAGTCCTCTCGTCTCTTGAGGAGACAAAAATATACCCTGTCAGTAAAATTTTACTTATTTGGAAAACATGAAGCCTGCTTCTCAAAAACATTAAAAAGATATATAAGATAAGAAATTGGTGTATACATATGTACATAAATGTATGTATATAATTACTAGATCTAGATTACGAGAAATTTATGTATATAATTACTAGATTCTAAGCTTAACAGAGGTAGAGTTATTGAAATCCACAAAGGTGCCACAAAGTGGGATGTGGGTTTCGTGTTTGGGCGGCTTTAGTACTTACAAGGTGAGTTAAGTGGCCTTTATGAAACCCCCTGTGCTAGGGACCCTGGGCCATCGGTTTCCCCCGTAGATCATGCTGTCTCATGAATGTAATGGATCTGACGAACCCTGCATACATCACCCACCCCATCTTCACAAATTACACATTCATTAATTTATTCTTTTACTTTTTTCAATTTCCTGATCTGTCCACTCCTTTTCTGACTATAACCTGTCTGCTAACTTTACAAAAATATAAATGAAAAACGTTCTATTTGACACCATCACACTCTTTTGTTCCATTAATTTCACTACATTAACTCTTATCTCCTGTCACTTCAGCAATGCTTTCAGCCCCTCTGAAACATATGTTACAACAAGCACACAAGAGTTGCTCACTGATCGTTACTAGATGTCTCTATGGGACACTTTTTGTTCCCGGTTCTGTTTTGATCAGGAAAATAGATGAAAATCAGAACTTGTGAATTACAATATGACAATAACAGAGAGACATTAAATGGGAATTTTAAAAAACAACAAAAAATATTCTTACACCGTGGGGACAATGGATTCAGATTTTATTTTTATCTTAAACCACATCTGTCATTCTGATTATCTGCATTCATCAGCTTATCTAGAATTTTAAGTGGTATTTTCATTTGCAGAACATTGCTGCTAAGAAATTAAAATCCTACTACAGTTCCAGCACATGTAGGCTACTGGTCTGTGAACTAGTTGCCTTATTTTGACTTAAGCTAATTAATCTAAAATGTATGTAAATAGTAGGTATGAAGATTTTTGAGATAATTTGATGAAGTAGTATGGTGATCTCTGACTTGACACACTGAAAATAACTATACCTTGATTGTTGTGAGTGGTCAATACATGGCCATACATATATGCATACATAAAATACATGCATGTATTTGTATACATTCTGTATGCATGTTCATATTAGCATACGTTATCTACATATGCAATCAGCTTTATATTTGTCATTTTCTTATTTTTTCACTGCCATTTCTTTTTTTTCTTTCTTTTTTTTTGTGGAGACAGAGTCTTACTCTATCACCCTCAGTAGAGTGCTGTGGACTCACAGCTCACAGCAACCTCCAGCTCTTGGGCTCAAGCGATTCTCTTGCCTCAGCCTCCCAAGTAGCTGGGACTACAGGCGCCCTCCACATTCACTGCCATTTCACAAGTGGGTTACACAGGTAGGAGTTGTCCACATAGCACCACACATAGGGGGCTGGATTAATTCTCCACTCCACCTAATAAGGACTCCTAGAGTTAAGAGGACAGGGCTGGACAGAGGCAACCTGTCCTCAGCAGAGCCTTCCTGAGGGTGGGGCTTCACAATGGACACCTACCAGGATAGTAACACTGTACACTCAAGAAAGGACTGCGTCAGATATAAAAACCTCAAATTTTTTGCTAGCTCACTACTTTTCTGCTGTATGAACTTTCT
Source organism: Arctocebus calabarensis (assembly GCA_963573935.1). Classification (NCBI taxonomy): domain Eukaryota; kingdom Metazoa; phylum Chordata; class Mammalia; order Primates; family Lorisidae; genus Arctocebus; species Arctocebus calabarensis. The sequence continues at coordinate 10,193 of CAUYON010205958.1, read as the reverse complement.
AGAAGGATTTACATAAACAGTATGAACTTTTGTAGAGGAATGTTTACAAATATTGAGTTCCTTGTTCTTCATCTTATTTAGTAAAGTATCAGAAGAATGAAAAAGCAAGTATCCAATGTACTCAATACTAATATGAAAACAGATGAACAAATAAATGCTCAAACAGGAGAAAAACACAACCAAACTCAAGTGGGTGGAGGAGGAGGCGGGGGAAGATGGGAGGTGGGAGGGGAATAGGTGTGCTCTCACCTAACGGGCACAATGTAAGAGTATTTCTACCTTCAATGTCTTTCCAAAGCCACTAGGGACCTCTGACTTTACTGGAGCCATAATTCTAAAGCTCTAATGGCCAGGAAAATAGTTCCTTTTTCATGTCATAAGGAAGGTAGGAACAGGGCAGCCTGGCAATGGCCACCTGTCCACCACTGGAGAGCTTGAAACTGGATCTTTCTTCTTTGTTTGGCAGTTGAAGTCTTGAATTGTTGCTGTATTTGGAAGTAAAGATAAAAGACTTCTGACCATCTAATCCAATTCTTTTTTAATATAAACCTGAATAATAAAATATATTCTAGAAGATTTCCTTTAGAAGTCTATTTTTGCACTCTTCCTGCCAATCCTGATTTCTCAGGTTCATATTAGGTCAAATCTCTGTTTTTTTCTGTGCTTTATAATTACATAACTCCAAAACGCTAAGATTTTTTTCAGGATACATTGAAACCTTTCGGAAGTTGTGCTAACAGTGTAGCATATGTGTACAAAATACCTCAAATTGAAGTCACCTTTTGAAAGTACACAAATGCCTCGCAAATACATCAAAGCTTTCCCACACCAGAGTCAATACTGGATCTGCCCAAGACAGCTTGCTGCAAGAGCTAAAAGGACCCAGTTACGGTGCTATTTTAGTTACAGGTTTCACTTAAATTATGATACGCACTCACCATAATTGTTAACTACTTGGGTACTTAGAACCATAAACCATTTCTATCCAAAAGTATTCCTGATTTTAACTTAAGTTTTTGTATTGCTTTCTTTGGGGCATAAGAATAGTAGTACGTTATGAGGGTTAAACAAAATAGATTTCCTCAGCAACAACTGAGCACATTTAGAGTTAAACATTTGGTATTTGACATATGAAAACAGTACTTTTTGAACTTTACGGAGACAAGAAAGGAAAAGAATAAGAACTAGTTTTTAACCACATGAAAATGGCAAAGCAAGTACAAAAGACAACGCAACTGTGAGAATAATTCTCTTATGGATAAAATAGTTGAAAACTCTAATTTTCTTTACTTTTTTTTTTCTTTGAGAGCGAGAGAGAGAGTCTTGCTCTGTTGCCCAGGCTATAATGCAGCAGCATCAGCCTAGCTCATAGCAACCTCAAACTCCTGGCTGGGACTACCGTAGCCCACTACAACACTCAGCTAATTATTTTTCTATTTTTAGTAGAGACCAAGTCTCACACTCTTGCTCAGCCTGGTCTCAATCTCCTGACCTCAAGTGTTCCTCCCACTCGGCCTCTCAGAGTGCTAGGATTACAGGTGCAAGCCACCAGGCCCAGACAAGAAGCCTAAATAAATTTATTGAACAGTGAATACTATCTCTGCCAAAAATCTCTCTACTAATGACTGTTTCAGATCATTTCAAGATAGGTGTTATTTTGATGATAAAAAGAATGCCTATGCCTGCCTTAATACAATTAATGAACTGTGCAACTTATGAATAACTATCAACTGAAGTGTCAAACACAGAAAGCCATATTTCTCATACCAAATAAAGAATTACAAAAAATTTGGCAAGTTAATTTTGGTACATCTGAAAACGTACAGAAGAGGCTGTATTTGGTAAGACTGCCTCATAAAAAATGCTTGGTTTCAACTACAATATTTAATTTTAGAATTTTAGTGTAAATTTAGAATTTTTAGCTTAGTTTCCTACAGACAAAAATCTGCATAAATTTCTATTTGTCCAGAAAATTGTACACGACAAGCTACATTTTTATATTATTTACAAAGAAGAAATCACATTCAAATTATCCTTAAATTTTATTCTTAAACTAAATTTATATCTAAACAGTGTCAATTTTTGTAGCAAATCCTGAGTCCAGAGGGGTGAAAATATTACCAGTCTTACTAAAAATTATTAAATAGCGATGATCAAAAAAGTCAAAGAGGTAAAGCTGATAAAAAACAGAGACTGTTTGCTTTGTATACAGGTGTCTGGGAAGTGGAAATAAAATGCTATTTCTTCTCTGATTCCATTCACAGGTGATTTGCAAAAAAATTTTTTTTTAGACAGAGCCTTCAAGCTGTCACCCTGGATAGAGTGCCATGGATTCCCAACTCACAGCAACCTCCAATTCCTGGGCTGAAGTGAATCTCCTGCCTCCGCCTCCCAAGTAGCTGGGACTACAGGCGCCCGCCACAACACACAGCCGTTTTTTGGTTGCAGCCGTCATTGTTGTTTGGCGGCCTGGGCTGGATTCGAACCTGTCAACTCAAGTGTATGTGGCTGGCTCCTCAGCCCATTGAGCCACAGGCGCCAAGCCGATTTGCAAAATTTTAAATAAAAATGTCAACTCAAACAAAAATATACATGTATGACTTTTCAAAGGCAAGTCTTTATAACTCAAATACCATTAATCTACTGTTCTGTAGTCACAGAAACTGTGGTATCAAATACGGACTGGAATCAATGCACGAGGAAATGTAATGGGACAGGTAGATTGCTGGTGACTTAGCAGCCCAGCCACTGTCCCTGTGTTTTAGACAAAGATATTCAACTGGGAAAATTGCATATAAACTGTCCACTCATGTGGGCTGATACATAGACTTTCGCACAATCTACCTATATCATTTTATTGTCTTAATTGTAGTAATAAGTTAATATCTCATGAGATACTAAGTTAACTTAACTTATAAGTTAACTTCCTAGAGTAGCCTCTGTGTTTTTTTCTCCCAAACTCCCAACTTCAAATCTGTAGAAAATTTGAATAGTCTTAATCCAGGTGGACAAAGTGTCTACATTTAGCCACATCTGCTTTCTTCATCTCCCACCAGGACCATCTCCTGGGACGAGTCTTTCTTGGACCTTAGTTTGACAGATCATAAAAGCACAATGCCAGTGAAACTGATAATCTCGTCTCCCACTTACATTAGGCACCCAGCCCAGCTGTGAGGCTGGAAATGATGCAGGGTTGGGTGACCATGGGTTCCACAAAGACCGGACTTCAGAACAAAGCCACATTCATCTGATTCTCTTTTAAGAAGAAGTGAAAGACTTTGGTTGTGTTTCTCACTCCCCAGAATTTAGTTAATGAATTACTTTGCTTGGAACAGATAACGTGCAAAATTTAGATGACTATTTAGTCTTCTTCCTTAATGCTCTTTCAAAAGCAATTAAATTAAAACATTTGCAAATTATCTTTATCTCATCAGACACACTTATTATTCAGTCCTACTTCACTATACTTAATTTTAAATTAGAATATACAAGACAAAGACAATGAAAATAGTGCTTCCTAAAATGTGTTTTCAAAAACATGCTCATTTCTAACCATAAAAGTAGTCTCCAGGGTGTGGAAGGAGGATGAGATTTCAGATGTTACATTTTCTGAACCCCATGACTCTTTGGGAAAGTCTGAAGAATACTCTTGGCCTGGCTGCCATTAAAGTCAGCTGGTAATCGAACTTCTCATATATTACATATGCTTTACTAAATTCTGGATCATCTTTATAAGGTATATTATGTTGATGATCGATTTATGTTGTTAATTCCTTTATGGTCTAAATGAAAAACACAGTAATGGTAAGTCACGTAAAATGGTGGTTTTGGACCTAAGGAAATTTTAATTCTTGCTTAGTCACTTAGCAAAGTGAGTTTGGGCAAATTATTTATTAACTCCTCTTTATGTCAGCTTCACGTCTACAAATTGAGGAAAATAACCAATCCCACCCGGAGCATCAGTGTTAGTGGAATAATGTAGTCAGTGAGAAAAAGCAGTTAGCACTCCCCAACCCCTCACTACAGGTGAGGGTCTACAGATGCCCACATTGCCTCCTCCAATCTTCCAACAAGTCCCAAAGTCCCGTACGGTTGTTCTGCTGGTTTTCTCCATATCTATAATACTCTACAATACAGCTAGTAGGAGAAATCTGGAATTAATCATACTCTTTTTTTTTTTTTTCTGTTGCTGTTGTTCTTATTTTGAGACAGAGTCTCATCATGTCACCCTCATTAGAGTGCTGTGGCATCACAGCTCACAGCAACCTCCAACTCTTGAGCTTAAGCGATTCTCCTGCCTCAGCCTCCCAAGTATCCAGGACTACAGGTGTCCACCACAAACCCGGCTAATTTTTTGTTGTCATTGTCATTGCTGTTTAGCTGGGGCTGGGTTCAAACTCACCAGCCTCAGTGTATGTGGCAGGCACACTAGCCCTTGAGCTATGGGCACTGAGCCTAATCATACCCTTTGATATAAAAGTGCTAAACATTTTGATATGTGAATAGGAAGTCGAAACATACCTAAAAGATAGAATGCTGTTAATTATTAAGGCTATATTATGTGCAAGGTACCTTCACCTGCAGTGTCAACCCTAATTCTCACAGCAGCCTGGGGAGGTAAGTATCATGATCCCATTTTGCAGATAAACGGAAGGTCAGAGCTTTTAAGTGATATTTTCAAGGTTACATAAACTACCTAATAAATCTGTTAATGTATACTATTGACTTTCATTTAATAATTGCATATTGTTTGCAAATTGTAAATTATCTCCCATCTTAGCCAATGAAGAGAAGGTGGTTACATAAACTACCTATAAATCTCTTAATGTATACTATTCTCTTTTATTTAATAATTGCATATTGTTTGCAAATTGTAAATTATCTCTTCATCTTAGTTAATGAAGAGAAGGCTGTATCACCCTAGAAGGCCCAGCCGACAAATGGTTGTCGCAAATAAGCACAAAGATTAACTCTAAGTGTTCTGGAAAACTAGTCAAAAAATTAAAAAGGGAAAATGCAGTGAGTTATCTAGCTCTTGGTACCTATTAAAAGGAAGACTGTCACGATTAGGATGTCTTACCATCCCATTCAACAACCAGGCCAAAGGCCGGCAGAGACTTCATTTCATTCCTCATGCTCTTAAGAAGTTCAGAGGCTTTCCCTGAGATTTTACCTTCTTGTGAATTTTAGATACCTACCTGGTAATTAAGAGCACTGTACTTTTTTTATGGTGAAGTGAATAAATCTCAGCTATTTTCGTACCATCTTTGTAAAATGATGAGTTCAGAACATCCTACCCAAAAATATAGCACCAGGAGTCAAATGTGCTCTCTCTTCTCTTTTCTCACAGTAATTGTTTGTCTGGAATGCATTTTAAGACATGCAGAATGTGCTTTTAAAAAACAAGTTCAAGTTCAGAGAGACAATTCCTCTTTGTTTATCACAGAAAAACAACTTTACAACAAACAATCTTCTTGAAGTATAAATATTATGAAATTCTTTAAGCTAGGAACCCTTATTAGAATTTTTAAAAACATAAGAAAAAATTGCAAATTGGCAGCACCTATGGCTCAGTGGGTAGGGCACTGGCCCCAGTCAATTGGCAACAAAAAACAGCTGGACGTTGTGGCAGGTGCCTGTAGTCCCAGCTACTTGGGAGGCTAAGGCAAGAGAATTGCCTAAGCATAAGAATGAAGGTTGCTCTGAGCTGTGACGCCACAGCACTCTACCAAGGGTGACAAAGTGAGACTCTGTCTCAAAAAAAATTGTAAATTATCCTAGAAGGATTCACAAGTTATAAATATGTGACATATTTTCTAATTGATTAATGTAACCTTTAAAATTTACTTAATGCTTTTTTGTAAAGTCAATATAACATTTAAAAACCACATCTAGTCTTCCTGCATTACTGGACAAAAAAATCATTTATTATTTGGTTAAAAGTCTTAAAGAACTTTAGATTTGAATATTTAGTTTATTTCTAGGGAATATATATACATCAATCAAACAAACCACATTTTACATATTAAATATATGAGCAGTGAACACACACAATAATAAAGAAAATCAGGACATTTTTATGTACATTTTAGCACTATATTTACTTATATTTTTGTAATTTCTATAAATGTATATGATAAGCATATATGTTGACAAAGGAAAATATTTGTGAGATCTCAAATATTCAATGGACTAATTTAATGTTCATTTGGTGGGCTGATATCCGAATAGAGAATGTTATATGAGGGATTGAGAGAGTTCTTCAAATTTCAAATTTCTTTTTCTGCCATGGTATAGCTCCAATAATGAAACTGTCTGCAAATTTCCTCCCAGATCAAGTTCTGCAGCCCATCGTCAGAATGGGAGTGCTGAAGTCATAAAATGGGAATGCTCAAACTCAAGAAGCTTAACGAAGGCACTTCATGAGAAATTGATAGCTTTACCACTAAGATCAGAAACAGGAACATCATGCCCCCTCTAACCATTTAGCAGAGTCACAGGATATAAGGGTCAGATAAAAAAGTCAATTGCTTTCCTCTGTACTGTCAATGACCAAGTGAAATTCGAAACTTAAAAATACAACACTACTAGCATTAGCTTCTGAAACATGAAAAACAGTTATGAAACAAAACAAGGAATAATATCTACATAAGAACTACAAAACTACAATGGAAGAGATCAAAGTGGAACTAAATAAATGAAGAGAAAGCTGATGTTTATGGATAGGAAGATTTAATATTCTCAAGATGTCAGTTCTCCTCCACTTGATCCATACATTCAATGCGATCTCAATTAAAAGCCCAGTAAGATAATTTATGATACTGACAAACGTGTTGACAAATCTGTCAATTAGAAAAGTCAGTTCAATATGGAAGGAGGACAGAGTTGGAGTGCTGGCACTACCTGCCTACTACAAAACTACAGTGATCAAGACGATGTGATAGTGGTGAAATAAACACCATGTAAATAAAAACAAATATAGCAACTGATCTTTGTCAAAGGAATAAAGGGCATACCATTCACCAAGGGCAGACTTTTCAACAAATGGTGCTGGAACAAGTAGACGTTTGCATGCAAAAAAAAAAAGGAAATTAGATACAGAACTTACAACCTTCACAAAAATGAACTCAAAATAGATCACAGACCTAACTATAAAATTCAAAACTACATAATTCCTAGGAGATACACTGGAGAGAATCTACATGTTCATAGATACATCAGTTACTTTTTAGAACGTCAAAGGCACGCTCCATGAACCAAATAATTGACAAGCTGGATTTCATTAAAATAAAAATGTCCAGATAGATTCATTGTGATGTGATTTTTGGTCTTCTAGATATGTTTATGGCAGCCCAATTCATAATTGCTAAGTTATGGAAGAAGCCCAAGTGCCCATCAACCCACGAATGCATTACTAAATTGTGGTATATGTATGACATGGAATATTATGCAGCCTGAAAGAAAGATGGAGATTTTACCTCTTTTCTATTTACACAGATGGAGCTGGAACATATTCTAATTAGCCAAGTATCTCAAAAATGGAAGAAAAGTATCCAATGTACTCAACCCTACTATGAAACCAATTTATAAGCATCCGCACTTCCATATGAATGCTATAACCCAACTACAGACCAAGATGAAGGGGAAAGAGGAGGTGGAGGGTAGAGGAGGGCGGAGGATGGGTGGAGGGAGGATAACTTGTGGGACCACATGTATGGTGCATTTTACCAGGGTACATGTTAAATCTACTAAGTGTAGAATATAAATGTCTAACACAATAACTAGGAAAATACAGTGAAGGCTATGTTAACCAGTTAGATGAAAGTATTTCAAAATGAATATAAAACTAACACATTGTACCCCATAATTGCATTAAGGTGCACAGCTATGATTTAGTAAAAAATAAAATAAAATAAAATAAAAGGGGTGGGGAACCAGTAGGGGGAAAAATAAAATAAAATAGAAGAGCTAAAAAAAAAATGCAGATTTATTTCCCTTTCATTGTGTGCAAGGGAAGTACTATGAAAATATTTTTCATAAAGAGTGAAAACAAAACACACACACACACAAATAAGGCTCTGAACCATATGGTTTGTTTTATTTTCATTTTTATCACAGAATTTTCTTAAACATATACAATAATAGGGAAATTAGTACAGTGAACCCTTACATATCCATCATCCAGCTTCCATAGTTATCCAGTTTGACTTATTTTAGTCCATGTGTTAACTACTTTCTATGGTTTTGCCTGCTTTTCCTTGGAGCTGTAGTATTTTAAAGGTCTTACCACTTTTTTAAACTTAAATATATAGTGGTCATTATACGTATAGATCTGTGTCATTAGTTTAAACAGAGACATAGAATATCTGTTATGTAGATATTCCCTATTTTAATCAGTCTACCTTTAATCAACACTTAGATTGTTTCCAGATTGTTGATATTATAAGCAATTCCACCAAATGCATTCAGTTTTATGTCTTTATATCACTACTTGAGGTCTCCATTCTCCTGCCTGGACCATCAGCTGCCTGGAGAAAGCAGCATTTCTCACCATCTACAAGTTCTAGGGTAAAGGCTCACATACATTTCTATGTATTGCGATAGATTAAAATAGTTGTGTTTTTGTTTTTAATTCAGAAAACGTCACCTACCATATATGGGATACTTGAGTAAGCTCTAGAGGTGTGAGAATAACTTGTGGGATACAAACTGTGTTCAAGGTTTCACAGTTCAGGGGTTAAACACGGTACTGCATTTTGCCTTTCCCCCCTTTCCTTTATATGTGTTGTATCAACTAGTATTAGATTTAGTTATGAGGGCAGAAAATTCAATGTCTGGCTGAAACCAGATAGACTTCATTTCTATCTCATGCAAAAATGTGGATGTAGTATTTCAGAGTAGGAGTGGCCCACTACAGTATCAGGAACTTGAGCTCTTTATCTTGTTGTTTTGCCACATGTGGCTTCCATTCCCAGGATCCTTGTTTGGTGCAAAATGGCTGCTCTAGCTCCAGCCATCATGTTTATATTCCAATCATCAAGGAAGGAGGAAAGGCAAGGATAAAGGCCCACTCCCTCTGTTTAGAGAACTATCCTACAAGTAGCACATACCACCATCACTTACATTTCAAGGTCAAAACTAGTCTCATGCCTGTCTAGCTGCAAGGGAAGTTAGGAGATATAGCCTCATTTAGGATGAATGTAAACTCAGCTACAAATCAGGTATAAGCATGGTCCTGCTGGTGTGAACAAGATGCTGTGGGAGCTAATAATATGTTTGAAGGAAGATCATGAGAGTTTTATTTGAGGGAGGTGATACTGGATCTTGTTTAAGACAGGCAGGATTTACTTTTGATGAGATTAAAATAATAGAATTAAAATAAAGAGAAATATAACTGAAAAATTAGTATTTATACAAACGTTTGTCAATTTGCCAGCAAGTCTATATAAAGTTGTTCACAAGAGGTTTTTTTAGTAGGACAACTTTAGACAAAGTAAATTTAATAATGTGTATCTGAGCGCAGAATGATTCATACAATTCATACATTGGGCAGCACTCAGGACTAGAAGAGGTCCAAGAGTTCCACTGCAGCAGTGTGGGCAGTGAGTTTTATAGGCTGAATGGTAAGAAAGTAAAATGTAGGTGTTTTGTAGTATAGCAATGGGTCACCAGAAACCTACATTCGGGCATTATGTTATGGAATGTGCAGAACTGTCCCTGGACAGGATGCTGCATGCAAGGCCTGTGGAGAACATCTGAGGAGGTGTAGGGACATGGCCAAAGGTAACTGTGGGAGTGAGGCTCTGTGCAGCCTCCAACAACCATTCCCCACCAAAGAACCAGGACTCCTTAGTGCAAGTGCTTATTTAATGTCCTAGATCAGTGGTCTCAACCTTCCTAATGCCACAATGGATTTTCTTTCTTTCTTTCTTTCTTTCTTTCTTTCTTTCTTTCTTTCTTTCTTTCTTTCTTTCTTTCTTTCTTTCTTTCTTTCTTTCTTTCTTTCTTTCTTTCTTTCTTTCTTTCTTTCCTTCTTTCTTTCTTTCTTTCTATTATTATTAAATCATAGCTGTGTACATTAGTGCAATAAAGGAGTACAATGTGCTGGTTTCATATACAATCTGAACTATTTTCATCAAACTGATTAACATAGCCTTCATGGCATTTTCTCAGTTATTGTATGAAGACATTTG
>CAUYON010205948.1:0-24643 GCA_963573935.1 Arctocebus calabarensis | reverse complement strand
AATTAGAGCAGAATTAAATGAAATTAAAAACAAAAGAATTATACAACACATCAATCAATCAAAAATTTGGTTTTTTGAAAAGGTCAGTAAAATAGATAAACCTTTCGCTACCCTAACCAGGAAAAAAAGAGTAAAATCTCTAATTTTATCAATCAGAAATGGTAAAGACGAAATAACAACAGACCTCTCAGAAATTCAAAAAATCCTTAATGAATATTACAAGAAACTTTACTCTCAGAAATATGAAAACCTGAAGGAAATTGACCAATACTTGGAGGCATGCCACCTACCAAGACTTAGACAGAATGAAGTAGAAATGTTGAACAGGCCTACACCAAGTTCTGAAATAGCATCAACTATACAAAATCTCCCTAGTGTTATTTTTGCAGAATAAACCTTAACTCAGAGATGTTAAAAGGGCCAATACATCCCTCGCTAAGTCATCCATGGTCACCACTGTTTGCTAATACCTGTCAATGTTTGGGCGATATGGGTCAAGGAATTGGAGATAGAAAGGGCACAGAATGTTCACTCTACATAATTCATACTCTCCATCTGAATTTGCTCACTGAGAAATATCAGTGCTGAATTCTATATATCTTTTTCTCTAGACTATTTAGATATTATTTCCAAAGGTACAAGTAGCACAAGTTATTGTTAAATTATAAAAAATGTAATAGTCATTAAAATAAGTTTCATTGCTAATTTTTTTCATTAGTAATCATTGCTAATTTTTTTAATTTTAAGGCACTAAGAAGAATATTTTTTTTAAGTATACATTTGCTAAGAATCAACAGAATATTATTACTCAATAATGTTACTGCTGCTCTTCCAAACTTAGTTCTTTAAATGTAGAAGCACATTTTTTCAGCTGATAGTATTGCCATCCATTGCATTTCATAAGATATGGACATGATATTATTGTCTGATGTCCTTAAAATTAGTAAGGTAAGTTAAAATTAAAAGTCCTTTTATTCATTAATTTCATGTTCTTCTTTCATGTGAAACTTGAATTCACATAACATACATATCTTTTTGAAACTTTATTCAAATTAATATGAGGGTGCAATATTTAGGTTACATTGTTCTCACTTTCAGGGAAAATTACCATTTGTAGAAAAGCTCCTCATCCTGGAGGCATGTTATACACCCTCATAGTGTGCACATTAGGTGAGATCCCACCTCATGCCTGTCCTCCCTTTTCCCCCCTCCAACTTCCCTCTATCCCCAAACTGGAATATAATAATGTTTTATGTTCTTAGGAACATTTAATAATTTAATATATTGATTTAATGTTATTATGGATTACATTGGATATTCATCTTCCCATTCTTGTGATATTTTACTAAGAAGAATGTGTTTCAGCTCCATCCAGGTAAATGTAAAAGATGTAAAGTCTCTTTTTTAAATGGTTGAATAATATTCCATGGTATACGTATACCACAGTTTGTTGATCCATTCATGGGTTTATGGGCATCTAGGTTGCTTCCAAGACTTAGCAATTATGAATTGAGGTGTGATAAACATTCTAGTGCAAATGTCTTCATAGTAGAATAACTTATGTTCTTCTGGGTAGATACTTAGTAATGGGATTGCAGGGTCAAATGGAAGGTCTACATTTAGTTCTTTGAGGATTCTCCATACTTCTCACCAAAAGGACTGCATTAGTTTGCAATCCCACCAGCAGTGTAGGAGTGTTCCCTTCTCTCTACATCCACACTAGCATCTGGTGATTTGAGAATTTGTGATGTGGGCTAATCTTACTGGGGTTATGTGATATCTTAGAGTGGTTTTGATTTGCATTTCTCTGATTATTAAAGACGATGAGCATTTATTCATGTGTTTATTGCCCATTTGTCTGTCATCCTCAGAGAAGTTTCTGTTCAAATCACTTGCCCACTTACTGAGAGTGTTGTTTGCATTTTTCTTATTGTTTAATTTTAGTTCTGTGTAGATTTTAGTTATCAGGCCTTTGTCAGATTCCATAAAGCAAAAATCTTCTCGCATTCTGAGGGCTGTCTGTTTGCTTTGTTTGTAGTACTTTTAGCGGTGCAAAAGCTTTTTAGCTTGATCAAGTCCTAGTTATTTATTTTTGGTGTTCTGAGATTGCTGGCGGGGGGGTTTCCTCACAAAGTTTTTTCCTAGGGCAACATCTTCAAGTGTTTTCCTCACACTTCCTTCTAGAATTTTTATTGTTTTGTGTCTTAAATATTTTATGCAATAAGAATCAATTTTTGTCAATGGAAAAATGGGCAGGTCCAGTTTCAGTCTTCTGCATGTGGATAACCAGTTCTACCAGCATCATTTGTTAAATAAGGATTTGTTTTCCCATTGCATGTTTTTGTTAGGCTTATCAAAGATTAAATGATGATATGTGGCTAGGGTCATCTCTAGATTCTCTATCCTATTTTATAGATCTGTGTTTCTATTTTTGTGCCAGTATCATGCTATTTTGATCACTATAGCTTTGTAATATAAACTGAGGTCTAGCAATGGGATGCCTTGACAATTGATTTTATTTCTAAGAACCATATTTGCTATTCAAGGGTTTTTCTGCTTCCTTGTGAATTGAAGTACTATTTTTTTCAAGATCTTTAAAGTATGACATTGGTGCTTTGATAGGAATTGCAATAAATCTACAGATTGCTTTGGGTAGTATGGACATTTTAATGATGTTGATTCCTCCCAGCCATGAGCATGATATGTTCTTCTATCTGTTGATATCTTCTGCTGTTTTCTTTCTCTAAGTTTCATAAGTCTCTTTAGAGAGATCTTGCACTTCTTTTGTTAGACATATTCCCAAGTATTTCATCTTCTTTGGTGCTGGTGTAAAAAACAAATAGAGTCTTTGATTTTGTTCTTGGATTTACAATTACTGGCATGTATGAAGGCTTCTAGGTATTTATTTTGTAACCTGAGATGCTGCTATGTTCTTTGATCTCTTCTAATAGCTTTGTAGTTGAGTCCCTGGGGTTTTCCAGTTATAAGATCATGTTATCTGCGAAGAAAGTGAGTTTGACCTCCTTTGCCTCCATTGGATTCCTTTGATCTCCTTCTCTTGCCTGATTGAGAAGGCTAGGCATTCCAACACTATGTTAAACAGCAGTGGAGAAAGTGGGCATCCTTGTCAAATCTTGTCTCGTTCCAGATTTGAGTGAGAATGCTTTTACTCCATTCAATGTAACATTGGCTGTGGGTTTGCTATAGATAGCCACTATTAGCTTAAGGAATGTTTCTTCTAAGCCAATTTTCTTGAGTGTTTTTATCATGAAAGAATGATGCATATTGTCAAAAGCCTCTTCTGCATAAATTGAAAGAATCATATGGTCTTTGTTTTTTATTATATTTATGTGGTTTATTATATTAATAGATTTGCATGTGTTGAACCAACCCTGTGTCTCAGGGATAAAACCCACTTGATCATGGTGTATAACCTTTTAAATGTGTTGTTGCATTCTGTTTGCCAATATCTTGTTGAATATGTTTGAAACAGTATTCATTAATGATATTGGTCTATTTTTGGTAGGTCCTTTCCCAGTTTAGGGATCAGGGTGATATTTCTTCACAGAATGTGTTGAGGAGGATTACTCCTTTCTCCATATTTTGGAAAATATTATACCTTATAGGAAGTAGTTCCCTCTTTGCAGGTTTGTTAGGATTCTGGTGTGAAACCATCTTATCCAGGGATTTTATTTTTTGGTAGATTTTGTATAACTGATGCTATTTCAGTTCTTGATATTGGGCTATTTAAGATTTCCACATCTTTCTGGCGACATTTTGGAAAGTATTGTGCTTGCAAATATCGGTCCATCTTCTCTACAGTTTCATTTCTGGGAGTTATTGTTGAGAATCTTTTGTATTTCTATAGTACCTATTGGTATTTCTCCTGTATCATTTCTGAATGTAGTTATTAGAGGTCTTGTTTTTCTGGTTAGTATAGCTAAGGGTTTATCAATTTTACTAATCTTTTCAAAGAACGAAATTTTTGTTTTGCCAATCTTCTGAATAATTCTTTTGTTTACAATTTTATTTAGTTCTGCTCTAATTTTGGTTATTTCTTTTATTTTCCTTGGTTTGGGATTAGATTGTTCTTCCTTTTCCAGTTTTATGAGATAGCCTGCTGACTTGTTCTCTTTCTGTTTTCTTAATGAAGACATCTAATATTATAAATTTCCCTCGAAGGACTGCCTTTGCAGTATCCCACAGGGTTTGATATTTTGTGTCTTCATAACATTCATAGATTGTTAAAGGATGAAAAAGAACAGAATATTCCCTGAGAGAGTTATGGGATCACTCCAAGAAATCAAACATCTGAATTATAGGGATACCCGAAGTAGAAGATGGGCCCAAAGGCACAAATTCTCTGTTCCAAGACATTATTATAGAGAATTTCCCAAGTATTGCAAGAGACACAGAAATTCAGATAGTAGATAGTTCCAGCATAGTTTATCCCAAACAAAGCATATCCTAGACATCTTGTGATTAATTTTGCCGATGTTAATATGAAGGAGAAACTTCTGCAAGCAGCAAGGCATAAGAAAAGTATTACTTACAAAGGGAAAAAATATAAGGATGACTGCATATCTTTTAGCAGAAACTTTCCCAGCCAGAAAAGATTAGTCATTGACTTTAAACCTTCTTAAACTAAACATTTCCAGACCAGGATCCGATACTCTGATAAACTGAGTTTCATCTGTGATGGAGAATCAAATACTTCACTGACATTGACATGCTGAGGAAATTTGCCATGATTCGACCAGCTCTACAGAAAATAGACTCCTTCTCCATAACAAGCAATAGGAGAGTAGGTCATCAAGGTAAACCTACCCAGAAATTAAAGAACAAAGCCTACCTTCCACAATGGTGAGTGGCATAAAAGTAATCTCTGGAATTCTAAAAAGCAAGATGACCAAACCTCTGCCAAATCTATCAATTCTCTCAATTAATGTGAATGGTTTGAACTCTCCTTTAAGGGGGCGTAGGCTGGCCAACTGCATACAAAAACCAAGGCCAGATATCTGCTGCCTACAAGAAGCTCACCTTACCTGAAAGGATAAAACAAGGCTCAGGGTGAAGGGATGGGCAATGTTATTCCAGGCAAATGGAAAGCAGAAAAAAGATGAAGTTGCAATCTTGTATGCAAACACAATGAGATTCAAAACAAGAAAAATAATGAAAGGCAAAGATGGGTACTTCATACTGGTCAAGAGAGCACACAATATGAAGAGATTTCAATAGTTAACATCTACATGCCCTATCTCAATGCTCCTCGATATATAAAACAAACTCTGACTGATCTGAATGATATGATATCTTCCCACACTATAATAGATGGAGATCTTATCACCCCATTGACAATACTGGATAGATCCTCCAAGCAGAAACTAAACAAAGAACTAATGGACTTAAATAAGACCCTAGAACAAATGTTCCTCACAAACATTTATAAAACACTTTATCCTAACAAAACTGAATAAAAATTCTTCTCTTCAACCCACAGATCATCTTCCAAAATTGATGGCTTGGCACCTGTAGCTCAGTGAGTAGGGTGCTGGCCAAAGACACTGAAGTTGATGGGTTCAAGACCAGCCTGGGCTTGTTAAACAACAATGACAACTGCAACTAAAAAATAGCCAGGAGTTGTGGCAGGCACCTCTAGTCCCAGCTGCTAAGGCGGCTGAGACAAGAGAATCACTTAAGCCTAAGAGTTTGAGGTGGCTATGAAATGTGATGCCATGGCACTATACTGAGGGTGACATAGTGAGACTCTGTCTCCAAAAAAAAAAAAAATTGATCATATCTTAGATCATAAGGCTAACCTCAACATATTCAAAAGAATAGAAATTATCCACTGTATCTTCTCAGACCATCATGGAATAAAAGTTGAACTCAACAGCAACAGAAATCTTCATACTCAAATAAAATCATGGAAACTAAATAACCTATGTTGAATGATAGCTGGGTCATAGATGAAATCAAGAAGGAGATCATTAGATTTCTGGCACTTAATATACATTATATATGTATTATGTAGCACATGTAATGTACATACATAACACATTCTTTCAGCAAAAAGCAAAAGTATTTAAAATGAATAGTACTACTTAAAAATATGAAGTTACTTAACACTAAAAAAATTAAGAACAATAAGATTTAACTGACATTATGCTTAGATAAGTAAAGAAAGAAATGTGTAAGAATTTCATTTCATTTGAATAGAATCAGCATAGCAAACAGTGTTAGAAATATAGGTCAATAATTGTTCTCTCAAACAGAGGGATATATGAGATAGGTCTTAAATCTTTAAAGTTAGCTAGGGAAGAAAATTAGCTGTTCTTTAAGGATCTATTGAATGATGAATGTGCAGATTTCTGTTTTTGCAACCATATCACAAATGCTGATGTGTGCCAACAACAAGTAAAACAGATGTTATCCAAGTTGCCTAAGGAGCCAAGAACAGATGGGGTGAATGTGTTGTGTGGGAGCAAAAATGCACCTGGGCTGTGATCTCACACAGTAGAAACCATTGACCTAAACTATTTTAGAGTAGGACAACAATGATTTTAAATATGTATATATATATTTGTTTTTTAAAGTAGAAGGTTAGGGCTGACAAAGCTATTTAGCAATAGTCAAAAATAACTAGTGCATTTTGCAAAATCTACAGTTATAGAATGATAAAGACCTGCAAAAGGGATTGCATGAAATTTATATTAAGTATTTATAAAATGTTGAATAAATTAATATTTATTGTTCATTATTAAACAGATTTTGTTAACAATCATTCTAATATGAAAAAAGAAGTAAACTGTAATTTCTAAAACTCATAACGTTGTATACCTATTTCAACCTATGTAATGCCCCAAAGGTAATTTATGCTTCAAAAAAAAAAAAACTTTGAAATATCATATATTTTTGGAAAATCTGAACAGTATGAAAATTATCCATACACAAACAAGGAGATATTTCTTTCTTAGAAACAAATCCAGCAGAATCGAATTTTTTAAATAGTGTTATTTGTTTTCAGCATTTTCATACAGTAAAATAAGAATAAAATAGTTACAAAGGAAGAAAATAGTATTTCCCTATCTATATAGTTTATCTAAGATGTAATCAATTGCTATTGACCAGAGATTTCCATATCACCTCTTGTTTTCTGTACACATAGCCCTATAGTCTAACATCCTGTCTATGTGGTTGTTTGGGTGTGGAACACATCACCCCAAAATGTGCCACCCGAAAATACTTCATTGGCATCATTTGACTTAGTGTGAGAAACTGCAAACACAGGGGAAACTCTGAAATGTTGTCATTTATAAAAGGAAAGGAAATCGACATTGATAAAGTATCTATATCTAGGAAAGTGTTGCTTTGAGATAACTTCTATCACCTGTCAGAACTTAGCTGCATGGTGGGACAGACTTTGTTCACCAGGACTTTACTCCCCCTCCTGTACTGGCTTCTTACCACTGCCCTTTCTCTTTCTGCAGGCTCCAAGTGTGCCTTTCTGTAGCCCAGGATGAAGTGAAATCTTCCAAATCTCCCTGGGTTTGAGAGGTCTTTATTTTTCTTTCCTGTGCTCTCCTGTGCACACAATAAACCTGTATACGTTTTCTCTTGCTAACCTGCCTACCATCAGTTTATTTCTTTAGACTCAATTATTGAAACTTTAGATGACAGAGGGAAAGTCTTCCCTCTTTCTTATATTTTTTCTAGTTTCCAACAATGTACCTTCTTTTTCAGGCTGGCAGAATTCATGAAGTTCTCTATGAATTTTTGGCAGGCTATCTCCAAGCACTGAGGTTTCCTTTTCACAGGATTAAAGAGCTTCTCTCCCCCTAAATAATCTAGTTACCATCCTCTTTTCTTCCAGAAAAAGCCTGCAAATGATAATTCCATCACTTTTCACATCCCTCCCCCAATGCAAACACTTTCCATGTCACTACCAGTCATCATTTTTCCTACAATGCTCTAAAAATGTCCTGAAATGACATCTCTCACACTTTTTCCTGTTGTTACACTCTCAGATAAGTGTCTCCAGGATACTGGGCTCCATCACCAACATCACTCCACATCCTCATTCTGTCTTCTCGTTAGCAAGATGACTTTCTTGCTCTAGCACAAACATAGGAGCCTACAGCTTTTGGGGACCAGTAAACTCCTACTGATCCATCCTTTACTCACAGATGGTAACTCAAAAGTCTGAACAAATACCAAAAAATCACTCAACTGAGTGCACTGCAGATATAAAAAGGCAAGGAAGAAAATCCGGGAGAGAGAATAGAAACTTGGGAGAAAGGAGCAGCACGTTGTAAATTACTCATTTTAGCCTGAGGACAGCATGAAGTCCTATTGGTAGGACTGATAGAAAAAACTGACAGAAAACCCCAAATCTGATGAGCTGAACAGAGGGATCAACTTGAAAACAACAAAAGTCCCTGGAATATGAAAAGGGAATCCTAGAGAGGGTGGGAGGCCCAGATTTTACGTATAAACTCTGCCTAATTCTTTGACTAAGCCCAGAAGTCTGCATTCAAAAGGTAGCCTGAGATTTGCTGAACTGAATTGAGAAAAGGTGTGTTAGAAAGAAAATACGTTCAACTACAAATAATGAATGAGACTGAGAATTGTATACCTGAATCGCACAAGTCCAACTTTTTTCAAATATAATGTCAGTTAGCAATTTATTATCTGGACATATATATTTTCTATTCTTCATATATGTATATAGTGGTCCTCATTAATGGGCTTGCCATTAGTTTTATGAAGTTGACATATATTTTCAAGTGAATTTTTACATGTTCGTCCATAAATCATGAACTAAACTATACTCAGAATTTGAAATATTCTGAAACCATAAAAATAAATTCCACAAGATGCATGCCTCTCACTAGAGAATTAAGACATACACACATGGAAAGATATTAACAACTAACAGCTAAATAAATAGCAGAAATTATGTAAAGAGACAGAAAGACAAATATTTAAAATACCATTATAAGTTACAAAAATAAAATTGAAGTTACCCTAAATTTGTGGGGACATAAGTGAAACACATCATTATATAGTTGAGATTGTCACAGTTAATTTGATATTAATGATCTGGCCTATTCTCTCAAACTATCTAAAAATTGTGCTAGGCAAGTTAGCAATGAAGTCATTCAATATTTCTATAGGTAAATCTGAAATTACATAACAAAAAAGGATAGGATACACATATAGGCTACACAAACATAAATTATGCATATATACAAATCACTGTTTTTACAAAAGCTTGTTAAATGATGTTGATATTTGCTGTACACTTCTTTTTTCTCATTAGTATGTCTATTTTTCAAGTTTTAATGTACTTTTTGTATGGGAGAAACGTTTGTAATTCATTCGAGCATTGGTGCTAAATCTATAAATTCACTCTGAGGAAACTTACTTTTGCAACAAAAATGCTAATGTCCAGCATGGTAAAACTTCATAATTAAATTATAAGATGTCTTTATAAATATTTGATTTTATCATCTATACATTACATAAACTTTTTCCTAAAGAGAAGAAGAGATGAAAGATAAATAAGAAAAAAACTGTAGGAAAAAGAAGGAAGGAAGGGAAATTGAAAGAAACAAGGAAAGGAGAGAGGATAAGAGGGTGGAGGAAGGAACGAAGAATGAATATTGGCATTCATGTGCTTGTACACATTATGTGCTTGTACACATTAATTTTTTATTGAATATATATTTTAAAAGAATTTATCTTTGTTTCTTAATCCACATACTCTCTATTATTGGCTATTGTGACATCAGAGAGGGGGAAAGGGTACTAACTTCTAATTTGTACTAACTATTTATGTATATGGCTTTTTCAATAATTAACAACTTTTTAGTAATGGCCAGATAATTGTAGAATTATCTGCTTAACAGAAATGTGTTTCTGTTGTTACAATAAAGTGTGTTCATTTATTTTTGTTTAATATTATTTTATTTTTCTTTACTATTACTTTTTCAGTAGCCAGTCACATAGAAAAATTA
Organism: Arctocebus calabarensis; assembly: GCA_963573935.1. NCBI lineage: Eukaryota > Metazoa > Chordata > Mammalia > Primates > Lorisidae > Arctocebus > Arctocebus calabarensis. The sequence goes on along the minus strand of CAUYON010205948.1, from coordinate 14,624 downwards.
TTCTTTAGAATAATATTGCAAAGTATATTGATTACATTAATGTAATGCTAGCAAACAAAGCAGAGTAGTTAAAACTATTGTCCAAATTATATTATGTCAATGTTCTCTTTATGCATCTTAGAGAGTAAAAAAGGTTATAGGCATCTTTAAACTATATTAGGTGGCATTTTTACGAAGCTTGTAAAAAATGGTCAGAAGTGATTATTTCCAATTTCCATCCTATAGAATTTATCTTTGATTTTAGCCAGTGCTCATCTACTTTCTAACAATAATATTCTGAGAATTAAAAAAAATTTGTGCTTTCTTTATAGTAGATACACAGTAAACCAGAAATACCACTCAGTGGCAACCAGTTTGAATCATCCTTTATTTCCTTTGATTTCATAATTAATTTGAATGGCTGAACAAGCAGACAATTGTGTCTGTCACCCAGGTTTGAGCTGAAGGGGCATTCCTCAGAACCCTTACTCCTGAAACAGCATGATGTTTGCTTCCCTAAGGTTTTCAAAGAGCTGAATAGCACTTAAACCAAAGTTGAATACAATTTAAATGACAGTAGAAAGTGAAAGTTACAAGCAGCATGTTGCCTAAATAAATCAGAAACCTTATAATCAGGCACTGCTTGCACTTTTCAAAGGCCAAACATCATTATTTCACAATTGGTATGATTTTCCTCTCTGGTAAAATTTATGATTTTCTTCAAGTGCAGACTTGTAAGAGCACTTAGAAAGACAATGTTCGAGCTATTTTTCACCACATAATCTTCTTGATTATAGGTTACTTTAGCTCCTTCAAGCTCTTTATTTTGAGAGATTTAGTCATTAGGACAACGTTGAAAACTTTTAAGATTTATTTCTTGAGATAATGTACTGATGATTTTTCATCCTGCAATGCCCACCTTAATTTAAAAAATTTGTCAGAAAATTCCATGCTTAATATAGGCAATCTGAGTTTGTCATCATCTTGTTAGACTATTAGCTTAATCCATTTTTTTCTCCAGCTATAGAAATGAACTAGATGGAAGGTGGATACAATGACAACTTATGACACTCATCTTGCTGAGATGTTTAATATATTTTATTTAATTCCATATTATACATGCACATTTGCAGTCACATCGACACAGATATAGGAAAATAACTACCAGAACAGTAACAAAAATTAGACATTATTAGCTTTATTTCTCTGATGATTGGCATTTGAAAAGTTTAAGTAATCTGCTCAAGATAACATAGCTCTTCTGGACTGAATGGAATTTGAAGAAAATACAAATTCAAACAACAATGAAATATCATCTCATACCTGCTAGAATGGCTATTCTAAGATGAAAAGACAAAAGATAACAAGTGTTGGAGGGGACGTGGAAAAAATGGAACACACACTGTTGATGTGAATGTAAATTAGTACAACCATTTATGGAGAACAGTATGGTAGCTACTAAAAAAGTGGAAATAGCACTACCTCATGATCTAGCATTCCCACTTCAGAGCACATATAAAAAAGAAATAAAAGCAGTATAAATATCCAAATGGATACTATTCTGTCTTAGAAAAGAAGTAAATCTTGCTGATGACCTAAAGGAAATTATGTTAAGTAAAATCATCCAGAAACAGAAAGTCAGATACTGCATAAACTTACCTGCGTGTGAAATAAGAAAGTCTAACCCACAGAAGCAGAGAGTAGAATAATGATTTCAAGGATATGGGTCCTGAAAAGAAATACTGGTCGAGGGCATAAAGATTCTGTTAAACAGGAGAAGTTAGTTCCATAGATCTACTGTGCAGCCTGGTGACTGACTATTAATAGTTAATAATCATATATCATGTACTTAAAATAGATAATAAAATAGATCTTGAATGTTCTCATCCCTCACAAAAATGAGCATGTGAGGTGTTGGATGTGTTAATCAGCTCCATTTAATTCTTTTACAATGTATACATATGTCAATATATCATGTTGTGCATCATATATACCATTTTTATTTGCCAATTATTTAATTATAAATCTGGTGAAAGTTACTCTATCTACACACACACACACACAGTATATTCTGCATCTGACAGCTTCCTTTTATCTCTATGTTCTCCTTAGACTAAGATACTTTCTTCTTCATCCAGGCTACTTCAAGAGCTCTTGGATTATCCCTTTGCTTGCTGCGCTCAGTCAATTCCCTTCCCGATGTTTAGGGGTGTCCTTCCTTTAGCCACTCTCCCACCTCATCTGCTACCGTCCTCCCTCCCATTCACTCTGCGCCATCCTTACGAGCCACCTGACTGCCCTTGACCACACCAAAATACTCATGCTTCATATCCTTCATATGTTTTCCTTTGTCTTCCTGGAGCACTTATCTCACATGTGAAACAAGGATTTGACATATATATAGTTGTTTCCTCACTTATATCAGATCCCTGTTGAAAAATTATTACATATTAAAAATAGAGACTTCATTTATAAAATAGCACCATTCCAATATAAAATATGTTATGAATGCATTAATTAGCTGGAAAAAGTACTATCATTATCTTATGACCTTAACAACTCTGGAGGATTGAGTCAATTTACTTGCAAGACTTTATTTCACTTTTGAGATACTTCCTTTAACAGACTGTCTTGACCTATGGAATGTAAGATTGAGATGTCTGATAAACACACTCCATGTTTCCAAATAAGGAGCTAAAGGATTCCAAATTGTACAAAACCTCTCTGAATTATCCTTTAATTATCAGGTCAGTTGAAGATAATGTTTGTAGCTAGGAGTGGGCTAATCGTCGTAACATCACTTACTTAATCACATAACATCCAACCTTAAAAAATTAGTCTCTGACTAAAAGGTCATTGCTTCTGTTGTCTATGACCTTCAAAAGTATAAGAAATGTATGTTGTACATACAGTCCACAAACCATATTTTCATTTGACCTTTTAGCAGCTACACACTTATTTGTTATCCAAGAAATGTTTTCAATTAAATAAGAGATGAGGAGTTTGTGAAAGTGAAGATGTTACTACAATGTGTTCAGTGTATTAATACTGCCTTTTCCAAATAATTTTAAAAAATGGTAAGTTTAAATTTTCTTTATTTACAGTTTATGTCATTATTTGATGTAGAATTTCATGCTATTTTGGTAAAAATGAAACAGAAGTTTACATTGTTTTGTGGAAATAGATTTAATATCTAATTGTGGTTCTAGGGACTTTGGGGACTGAATTTTAGTGTGACCATATATTCTACAAATTATATGTCAATATGGTATTTAGTATGTATGGCATAATAATTGGTAATTTTTGATATGACTATATACTACACCAATTAATTTTGGGAGCTTTTCTTTGAATAATGTATATTATCTTATTGCTACCTAAATTGATGGTTATTTGTTACATTTTTATATAACCATTTTGGTTAATTTTAGTATTTAATTCAAATTTCTAAAATAGCATTATTTAAAACAGACATGTCATTTAAACATAATTTATAGGTCTGTTTTTCTAAAGGAAAGATTTCTGAGCACACACAGATATTTTAAGTAGGATACCTGGGCACCAATTAGAAATCTCCATTTATAATATCTTTCTGAGATTTCTATGCACACTAAAACTCACATGTAATTGTCTTATGCAATAATTTTTTTATTTAATGACATATTAAATAAAATATAAAGATATATGTGCTATTTATGGCATAATGTTAAATATAAATTCTTAAGAACATGAAATAATTTTATATGAGTGAATGCAGGTATCATAGAAAGTAAAGATTTAATGAATTTATAAAGAAAAGTGTGGCTTTTACTTCAAAATGCTGATCTTGAAAAATAAATTGCATTTACACAAGTTGAAAAGGGTTAAGAATAGCAGTTTACTGCTCTTTTCAAGTTATCAGAAATTCTCAATAGTTAGAGTTGGGAAAGGAATTTCAGTGCTTCTTTGAGGATTTGAAATGCCAAATTTCTCAACTAAACTGCATACTTCTCAATATCCCAGATAACACTTAAGTCTATGTTTAACCCTTCCAGACTAAAAACTAATCCCCAAATAAACTTTATCTACATTTTTTACCTATTTCAATGTTAAATATGACTTCAATTATAGCAAAAAACTGTTTTAAAATGTTTATATATACAGATAGCATAAAAATTGTACACATACATTTATATAGTTCATATATGTATTTAATATAAAATGCTGTATTTTAGGAAAAACAGCATGTAGTTTCAGACTCTCCACATATTTCTTATTTGATCTTAACCCATCAGAGAGGTCACAAAGCAGTATCAGGAATATTTTCATGTGTTCTCACTCTATTAATTGCTCAACAGATACATTATTAAGTATCTATTATACTTATCTATTATGTATAAGATATTCTGGAGGAGAGTGGCCTAAAATTAATCAATCATCAAGAATAACTTTAATCATTATAGAAATAATTATGTCAAGCATATTCATTATTTATATTAGCATAGCACTTCATGAAACATAGTTTACAAAGTTATAGCTGTAAAAGGGTTATATTTAAAAACATAAAAAATGAGAGCACTGTCTCACAGATTAAATTTTTAAAAACAGAAATTATCTGCAAAACTTTAAATAGAAATTTTTAAGTTGGGAATATCACTGAAATGAAAAATTTACTAAATGGGCTAATGATCTCTTTGAACTAAGAATATAAGAGATCAATGAACTTGAAGAGAGATTAATTGAGATAATTCAGTCTGAAAAATAAAAAGGAAAACAAACAATAAAAAACCAAACAGACTTAGCTAAATGTGGGGAGTCCAGTATTCCAACAAAAAATCAGAGGTGAAAAAGAACCTATTACAATAGCTGATTCTACTCAAGAGTAATCAGAGAAGGAGATGCAGAAAATGGGGCCTACTTGAAAGTAGGTAGATAGATAGATAGATAGAAATGGACATGTCTCTCTCTCTCTCTCTCTCTCTCTATATATATATATATATATATATATCTCAAACAAAATGGACATCTCTCTCTCTCTATATATATATATATATCAAACAAACAAAATAGACATCTGTCTCTGTGCATATATATGGACATATATAGAGAGATAGATATCCATTTTCAACAAAACAAAACAAAGTATGCAAATAATTTGTTTTCCATATTCAAATATTTTCAACAAAACAAACAGAATATGCAAGTAAATAAGATTTTTATATTTACACAAGAAAAAAAATGAAATAATGAATCTATTTTTGAAAGACATTTGATGTTAGAGTTGGCTAACAAATCCTTCCAAGCAGCTCTATTGAGTATGCTCAAAGATATAAAGGAGATGGTATCTGTAGAAAGTAAAGAGGATATTCTGATAATTTCTGATGAAATAAAGTATATAATTTAAAAGACAGTTAATAAAAATAGAAAATTTAAAATTCTGCAGTTGAAAATCAAATAATGAAATCTTAAATATAACAGGAGTTTCAAAGTAGATTTGAGCTAGCAGAGGTGAAAAACTTGAAGATTATGTAAGCGATTTTTACTTTTTATTTCTATAGAAACAGAAAAACATAAAAATAAATAGACAAATTTGGAATATCTTCAGCTTATCAACATACAAACAATAAGAGTATCAGATGGAAAGGAGACAGGGGAATGTGTTTAAAAATTTTTTTAATGGTTAAAAACTTCTAAATGTAATAAAAAAATTACCCATTTAAAAAATTCCAAAACATTGTTGCAGAATTTTTATCCAGAGAAATTAGGCAAGAAAAATAAGTAAAAGGCATCCAGAAAGAAAGGATGCTATAAAGCTTTCTCTATTTGCAGTTGGCATAATTTTGTCTATTCTAAGGAATCCAAAGGTAGGATAAACTATAATTACAGATAACTATAATTACAGAATATGAAATCAATGTATATAATATTTTTTCCCCATTAACTGTGAATGAATGATCCAAAACTGAAATTAAAGGAACAATCTCTTCATAAAATTGTTAAAATAATAAAACAATTAGAAAAAACGAAACAAAGACATTAACTGAATACTACAAACCAATATTGAAAGAAATCAAACAAACCCTTAATAATGGGAAATATACTACATGTTAATGGGTCAGAAGACTTAATATTGTTAACATAGCTATCTTCCTGAAATTCAGCTACAGATTCAATGTAATCACTGACAGCTTCACATTTTTCCCTTTTGCAGAAATTGACATACTTATCCTAAGATTCAAACTGCAGTGAAAGAGAAGCAGAATAAGCTAAAGTAATCTTGGAAAAGAACAGCATTCAATTCAAACTTCCCCATTTCAAAATGTACTATAAAACTACTGTATGGTACTGATGCAAGAATACACAGATAACAATTGAGACACAATTAAGAGTAGAAGAGAGAAGTCCATGGCTCGGCACCAGTGGCTCAATGGTTGTGATGCCGGCCACATACACCTGGGCTGGTGGGTTAAAACCTTGTCTGGAGGTGCTAAAAAACAAGGACAACTACAACAAAAAAATAGCCGGGCATTGTGGCAGGCATCTGTAGTCCCAGCTACTTGGGAGGCTGAGGCAAGAGAATTGCTTAACCCCAAGAGTTTGAGGTTGCTGTGAGCTGTGACACAACAACACTCTACTGAGGGTGATAATGAAATGCTGGCTCAAAAAAAAATTCCAAACAACTAATATTTGTTATTGTTGATTTCTGATGAGGTTGTCAAAATAACTCAAAGTTGAACGAATCATATTATCAACAAATGGTGCTGGGACAAGTGTATAACAATATGCAAAGAAGTAGTCTGGCCATTGTTTGCACCATACACAGAAATTAACTCTGGACAATAGATGAAAACATAAGAGCTAACACTAAAAATCTTGAAAGGTTAAATAATGTTTTTGATCTTGATTTAGGTGATGTCTTTTAGATATGACACCAAAGACACACGCCGAAAAAAGAAAAGTCATTATATTAGACTACATCAAAATATAAAATTATGACCTGCAAATAATGCCTTTCAGGAAGCAAAAGACAAGTCTCAGACACTTTTGCAAATCTGATCAACCCATATCTGATGACAAACTGATATCTAAAATATTTAAGAACACTGACATCTCAAAAATAAACAAGTAACTTAAAGAATATATGACATGGCAATTGAACAGACTTTTTCTCAGAGAAAATGGCTAATAAGGATTTGAAATTATTAATTACAAGAATAATGCATACTAACAGCACAGAGAGGAACCACTTAACACTCAATAGAGTGATTATCCTTAAATCGACAGATAACTAATGTTCACAAGATTATATATAGAACAACTATCACTTGCATACATTGCTGGTTATATATAGAACAGCTATAACTCACATACATTGCTGGTGGAGATGTAAAATGATTCTGACCTTCGAATAATTGTTCGTGAGTTCTTCAGAGAGTTATGTGTAGTTTTTTACTTCAGAATTTCACACCTAGGTATACATCCAACAGAAAGAAAAAACATATATATACGTTAAAAACTTGTTCACGAAAGTTCATAGCAGTATTATTCATCATAGCCCCAATCTGGAAACAATAAAAAGGTTCATCAGCTAAGGAATGCATAAATAAATTGTGGCATCCCCATACAATGGAATATGTGTCCACATGAAAGCGTAATGAAGCACTGGTCCATCCCACATCTTATGAAACTTGAAATCTTATGTTAAAAATATAAGTCAGTCACAAAAGATCACACAATATTTCATTAATATGACGAGTTTAAAAGAAGCAAATATGTAGGAATAGAATAAAGATTAGTATTTGTGTAGGTGAGTGATGGGAGAGGAGAGTGAGAATGTGTTATTTGAGAATGTGTAAAAAGTTAATACTGATATGTAAAAAGTAATATGGATCTGAATGTTTAGTATAAAATTTGTCTAATGATAAATGTCAAAAATTGTCACTTCACTACAAATTGAATTTAACTATAAACCATCAATTCTTTTAAAGTAAGCAAATTATATGCCTTAGATATGTCCATCTATTCCTCAGAAGCTCTACTATATAATGAAAATAAAATTTTAATTACCATTCCTTTTATAATCATTCAGCTGCTTCTTTTGAAACTTAATACAGCGAAATGAGAGTGAAGACACTGTTGGCAGAGGTGACTATGATTCACCCTACACAATTTTCCTCTTGATATTGAAACTGGTTCATTTATCTATTATCTCAGATGATTAATCATATCTAGTGAATTCTAATGGTATTTTGGGTTAATAGATTTTCTTTGTCTCATTAAGCTTTTATGAATTTTGTAACTTTTCAAAATAACTAAGTTGAATTTATTCATACATATGCTTAACTAAATATTTATTTTACTTTGTTCATGGATGAGAATAATAAGAAATTAATTTTAAATTACTCTGTTTTCTGATATTTTAATAGTGTCTCTACACATTAATTCTCATAGCTAAGTGAAATGTGGCCTGATACGTGACATTTTGATTTGAAACCAAAACTCATACTAACAGGAAAACCACAGTCTGATTTTTCTGAGTATAGTTTTCAACCTTGCAAAAAGGGAAAAAGAAAGACAAAAAGAAAAGGAAGTATAGCAGGAGAGAAAAAGAGACAGAGAAAGAACAGGGACATGAAGATTGAGATAAAGAGAGATGCTGGAAGATCCAGGGAGAAACAAAAATGGATACACAGAGATCACAATTCCCAATGGATTTAAATTAATATATATAGGCGTATGGGGTATTATGGGCATTATAAATAAGGAGTCAGATTATTCTACTTTCATCAACTAGAAGTTTATTTGATTGATACTTTGCTCCAAGGGACATTTTAAAACTGTTAAAACAATCACCAAATTAGATTCTTTTAATATAAAATTTAACCAGAGATAACAGTATAACACCATCTCTCTAGGTAGTATAATGTTTGATTAGTGGTAAAAACCAAGGAAGTATTTTCAAGCAGAACACTTTACTGATACTCTTCCTGACTCAGCTTTTTCTTTCCTCGAAGAAAATAGTTATCTTGCCATAGTCTGATGAGTTGATTTGTTTTGTTTGTTTTATTTTTAATTTTTGTCCAGACTATGTATCCATCACCTTTTACTTTTACTAAGGCTTATTATTTAATTTTATAATAAAAAAGAGATGGAAGGAATGCAAATGTTGTGCCTGTTTGCCATGAGAGGAATAGGATTGAATTGCTTCCAACATCTCCATTCAACTATGAATAAGTAGGAGGCACATTTACTGTAAGCCAAATTTACAGTCCAAAACCGAACATAGATGTGCCTGTATGTAATTTTAGTGAACTAAGTAAAAAAAAAATATGTTTAACTTGAATCACATAACTGTGACTAGGTATTTAAAATTTTTGCTTAGCGTTTATTGTCACTGAAGCAATGTAATTTTAATTTACTCAGAGAAAGTACATATTTGTACTAACTTACACAAAATAAGTAGTAAAGGGAAAGGGTACTGTGGATTATATTTTTGCTTTAAGAGCTGTAAGCCTTATGAACTTAAAAATAAATATTAAGACAAACCATACAAAAAAATTGAATTAAATTACAGCTTCAGAAAACTAAACAAAAAATGAAATAGCCATTGTTAAAAATCTTCTCTATGTAATATTTAAACCATAAAATCACTTTCTTAATGAACGCACATGATTGCAGAAAGGGATGTCCTGAAATTCCTGATCACAGGTAAAGAAATTGAACAATTGACATTCATTATGAAATCGCCTGAATTGACTGTGTTTCTCCTTCTGAGCACAGATTAGTATCCCTGATCACTCTTCCACATTATTTCTGCGATTACCACTCAATTTCCAGAGCAAACTGTAAACATGCTACCTCATCTTCATTTTCTCAATAAACAAAATAAAAATAATCAAATGATATGCTATTATAATGATCTTGTTTTATTGATTATCATCTATATCAAAACTCTTCTGATTTTCTTTCTTTTTTTTTTTTTTTTTGAGATAGAACCTCAAGCTGTTGCCCTGGGTAGAGTGATATTATCACAGCTCACAGCAACCTCCAACTCCTGGGCTCAAGCTATTCTCCTGCCTCTGCCTCCCAAGTAGCTGGGACTACAGGTGCCCATCACAACACCTCGCTATTTTTTGGTTGCAGCCATCATTGCTGTTTGGTGGGCCCAGGCTAGATTTGAACCTGCCAGCTCAGGTACATATGGCTGGCAACTTAGCCGCTTGAACCACAGCCGCCAAGCCAACTCTTCTGATTTTCAAGTGTCATTGATCTAGCACCTCACAGGTTTTTGGTGAATTAGCAACAGATCAGAGACTTGAACTTTATCCCTGAATGAGACACAGAAACAAGATGCTGAAGAGACACATGGATTAAGAAGATGGATTAACAAATAGCAAGAGACAAACAATAACATTTATTTTTATATAATGACCAAATTGATATTATAAAAAGTTACAAAACAATGTAGAAAAACATGAGATGTAATAAACACAGAACTTGATATAGCAAGAGAAAATGAGGCTTAGAATTGTCCATCATCATATAAAGTGTTAAGGTGGTAATTTAGGGACCTAAATCAAGATCACTTGACATCAGAAATGGGTTTCTTTACAAAATACATTTTGATAGAAAAAAAAAAGTTAATAATCTATGTTTTCTTTGGCATATCAAAATTTTATCTTGCTTTCTGAGAACATTTTGTTTTTCCTCCATTTATTTTTATAATTTTAGTTATTCCTTGTTTCATTTCTTTAATTCTGTAAAATCTGTTCTTTGTTTTAAATCTTTTACATCTTAAATCAGAAGTGTGATCATAAATATATGTTTCCTTTTACAATGGGCTAGTTTCTTTCTGTTTCAGTGTTGTGTATTCTTCAAGGGGATAATTTTATCATTTCAAGGTTTTAATTCTCATTTTTGTTTTGTTATTGTTGCTTTACAAAAATGATTAATATTTCTGTCTGCTTACATTGTAGTTGGGTTCACGGGTATCTTCTTCTGTTAGTAGAGTAAAGAATAGTTTTAATTTTACTGATGGCATTTTTATCTATATTGATATTTTCATTTCTCTTGTTTTCTCTCCTTATTACGTAATATAGTGTTTCCTATTCATTTGATAGGAATGTCATTTCTTTTTTTGTCTTAAGAGTTCCTCAATATTCCCCTCTTCACTGTTTCTCCATTCACTATTCTTCAAAGTAGTTTTTGTCTCTTCTTTACCCTAGTCTTAATGTTTCTTATAAAATTGCCTTCAGTTTCCCACATTTAAAAATAATTTTTCCATTGTACTTGTTTGGATTTACCAGGACTTCTTTCCTGTATTTTTTTCTAGAAATTTTGCTGCCTGCTGGCTACTTTAGCTCAACCTATGGTCTCTGTTCCTACTTTCTACCTTCCAAACAACAAACAAAAAGGCTATTTTCATATACTTTACTAGTGGTAAAGCAGTATTCCAGAAATTAATAATTATTTGCTTCACCATTTTCCTATAATGCCTCTTTCAATACTTATGTTTGGAGACATGCTGTTGTTGTTACTATTTATTTTAGACACCATATTTTATTTTGAAGACTAGTATGTCTTACAGAGTTAATCTTATTGTAAGCCTGTGATATGTACCACACATGAAATAATTTACTGTATAAGGGAAGTAATTTTCATAATTGTTTCATAATTGTTCTCAGGTTAAGTTATTAAGTGATGTTTTAAGGTACATAGACTTAAACTTAATTTTGAAAAGAATAACTCACGTTAATAAAATTTTGAAAACTATACCCTGAGTATAATTTTAAAAAAGAATACCACATAGCTGACTAATACAAGCTCATTTTACTTGTTACTCTAGAAAAATGCTAAAGTTTTAGAAAAATCAGATGTAAAAACTGTAGTATTCGTCAATGAATCATAAAACACCAATATAGCAATGTGAATCTCATATGAAGGGTAAAAAAAAAATAGAAATTTTATTCACTGCTAATAGTGAGATAAACAGGTAAGGATTTTTTTTCCTAATTCGCAAATGGCAAAATAAGAATTCTGTGTTTGCAACAGATAACCGACATTGGGCGGCACCTGTGGCTCAGGGGGTAGGGTGTGGGCCCCTGCCCACCCCATACCAAGGGTGGCAGGTTCAAACCCAGCCCCTGCCAAACTGCAATAAAAAAATAGCCAGGTGTTGTGGTGGGCATCTGTAGTCCCAGCTACTGGGGAGGCTGAGGCAAGTGAATGGCCTAAGCCCAGGAGTTGGAGGTTGCTGTGAGCTGTGTGATGCCACGGCACTCTACCAAGGGTGATAGAGTGAGACTCTGTCTCCACAAAAAAAAAAAAAAAAAAAGATAACGGACATCAATATTAATGATATTAATGTAAAACATGTTTCTTTTATGCCTTATTCTGAAATGTTATACTTTTAGATCTTACTAAAGTTTGTGATTAAAAGTAGCCTGAAAACTCAGAAGATGGAAAATGAATTTGTGAATCAGTAAAATACCTTTAATCTTATGCAAAATACACCCCAGCATCAGCACATTGCAAAATATCCAACAGGAGAGACACATGGCACCGCTGAGGTTTCAACATAACCAAAGGCTACAATTTTAGAATTTATTTATTTATAACTGCTTTGTTTAATGAAAGGCATAGATTACTTTCTCTAAATTCATTTAAATCCAGCAATTACTTCTGGCTATGACTCATTAAAAGACTGTATCATTAAACTATAGAAAGGTGGGGTGTCATCATTTTAAAAGTCCATTACCTTTATTATTGTTCTAATGCTGAAAACTTGCTCAATTTTTAGGGAATATAATTATTTTTTTCTCCTTGGGAAGCCATTTTTCTTTATCAAGTTTGAACAATTATTAATTAATCCCAAACTGGAATTGTAAAAACTGAATATTTCAAATAATGCTGGAAGCGAGTTATCATTTTTAGTTTGATCAGGTCATAGATACACCGTCCTAGTGTTCTCTGCAATTTTCTTTAATTGTTGTTTAATTTATTAATTAGCAAAATAACTGGGCCAATGTCTCATGACATGTCCGTTGAGAGCGAGCCTATTAAGAGGGCCACATAACAAAGACTTGCCAGTAGCTGAACACAAGAACCGTAAGAGGAAGAAAGCAGACTCATAAAAAAGTGAATTCTGTTGCAGTTCTATACATGGGTCTGAATTCTGTAACACTCTTATCACCAGAGCCAAAGTCAAAGTCTCCTCTCCTTGAAAATTATGTTTGTAACTACTTTTCCCAATTACCTTTGACTAAGGAAATACGGGACTATCAAAGAGGTTGGAAATGCTTTATTTTTAAACAAAGTTTATGCACGGGAGTGTTTATTGATATTATTCTTTCAATTGCACAATCATGTTGTATATTCTTTATGTGACATGAGTCACTTAAAATTATTTTTGTGACAACTTTAAAACATATAAATCACTAAAATTTAGAGCTATTTATAAGTGCTATTAAATTTTATTAGAGTGTAAGTTTTTTTTTTTTGAGACAGTTTTTATTAGAGTAAAAGTTTCCTTCTTTCTTTCTTTCTTTTTTTTTTAATGACAGTCCCAGTATGTTGCCCTCAGTGGAGTCCTGTGGTGTCACAGCCCACAGCAACTTCCAACTCTTAGTTTTAAACAATTCCCTTGCCTCAGCCTCCCAAGTAGCTGGGGCTACAAGCCCCCCACCCCCACAAAGTCTGGCTATTTTTTTGGTATAGTTATCATTGTTGTTTTAGCAGGCCTGAGCCAGGTTCGAACTCACCAGCTCTGGTGTATGTGGCTGGTGCCATAACCACTGAGCTACAAGGGCCAAGCCAGCATGTGTTTCTTTGTTTCCTTTTTTTTTTTTTTTTATGGAAAACATATTCATTTATTCCTTGAATAATCTAAATGAATAGTGAGGAGAACTCTATATATATCAACAAGTTATGATTTCAGGCAGTAATAAGGGTTACAGAGGAAATAAAACAGCAGTGAAACGTGGTGATAGTGACTAGTGTACTCAGGAAAAGGCTCTCCAAGGAGTTGAGCTTTGGGCTGAGACCTGCAGACAAGATACCAGTGATGTGGCTGGGTGCGGTGGCTCACACCTATAATCCTACATTCTGGGAGGCCAAGAAGAGTGGATTGTCTAAGTTCACAAGTTCAAGACCAGCCTGAGCAAGAGTGAGAAACCTGTCACTAAAAAGAGCTAGGTAGCTATGGTCCCAGCTACTCGGGAGGCTGAGGCAAGAGAATCACTTGAGCCCAAAAGTTTGAGGTTACTGTGAGCTATGGTACCTAAGCAAGGGCGACAAAGTGAGACACTGTCTCAAAAAAATAGATACCAGTGATGTGAGGGAACAGTCCAGGGAGGAGCTGCCTGGACAGAAGGAGCAGGGAGTAAAGAAGCATAGGAACAAGGACAGTGTGCCCAGGTTTGGGTGGACAGGGAAGGTGTGGTGTGGACAAGGCATGCAGGCCTGGGATGCAGGGCTTGTACTTGGTGTGAGGAATTTTGGCGAGGGTTAAAGCGACAGAGTAACAACATTTGCTTTTATTTATTTTTCTTTTTTCTCTAGCATTTGCTTTTATATTCTTTTATTTATTTATTTATTTTTGAGACAGAGCCTCAAGCTGTCACCCTGGATAGAGTGCCGTGGCATCACAGCTCCCAGCAACCTCCAGC
>CAUYON010205947.1:0-25336 GCA_963573935.1 Arctocebus calabarensis | reverse complement strand
CTGCCTGTGGACGGGGACAAGGTGTGCGTCTGTGAATGGAGGGGCAGAGCGGGGTGCTGCCTGTGGACGGGGACAAGGTCAGCGTCTGTGAATGGAGGGGCAGAGCGGGGTGCTGCCTGTGGATGGGGACAAGGTCATCGTCTGTGAATGGAGGGGCAGAGCGGGGTGCTGCCTGTGGACGGGGACAAGGTCAGCGTCTGTGAATGGAGGGGCAGAGCGGGGTGCTGCCTGTGGATGGGGACGGCTTCTTTGTAGGAAGAGGAGGAAGCCAGAAGCCAGGCTACTGTAGGAAGAAGAGGAAGCCAGGCTACCGGTGTCTGACGTCTCTTCTCCATTTACCATTCAGATTCCCCTGGGAGTGGTGAGTAAGGAGGCAGAGAAGCCAGGGTCTGTGGGGCTCACAGAGCTTCCCCCACCTGGAGGACACCGTCAGGACTGCCGTTCCTCCCGTCCCCCAAGTGTACAGTCTCTGTCCTGTCCTAGACGGCAGGCCCTTGGATGTGGAGCTCAGGAAGGTCTGTGTCCAATCCAAGCTCACCACTTCCTTGGACATTGTGGCTTGGCTGTTGGTCATGGACAGGGGCTATGCCCCTCTGCTCAGTCCTTCAGATTAACTTTCCCTCTGGTTCTTTACCTTCTCCAAGCTCTGCCCTTCTCCTTTCCCTTCAAAGATAGCCTCACAGAAAAACTACTCCGCAAGCTTTCTGCCAGACTTGTCTTCCTTCGCCGTCCGTGTAGTAAACAGGCCCAGGGAGAAGAGGAAAGGCGCTTCTTGCCTGCCTCTGTCTGCCTCACCAGGGCACTGCCTTTGAATTTCAGAGGAAAAGCTCAGAATGATGAAGAATATGCTAACATGTTTTGATCTTTATTGGAGACAAAAGCAAAACTGATTAAAAGACATTAACATTCAGGTATATCTCAGGGGAAAGGAGAGCTTTTAAAAATTAACAGTTATAGTTCTTCCTTAGTATCATGAAATGGTTCATTGAGCAAAAATTAATACATATGTTACAAGTTTTGTTGAATCTACTTCCATTTGTTCATACCTTCCATGATTCTTCATATTTGTTTGTTACCATTCCTAGCAAGTTTTACTGTTCATTCTTAAATTTTTCACTAGCTAAGACTATATATAAATTAGGGAGTTCATTGGGTAAGGTTTGCAGTTAAAGTATACTTGGCTAACTCTGTCCCCTCTTTGACAAGATGATCCCCAGTGACCCCTTCTGGGTGCCAACCACCGAGGAGGAGTACCTGCACTTCGGGGAGAAGGCCGACTCGGAGAACCAGGCCCGGAAGTACATGAACGCCGTGCGAAAGCGCAAGGGTCTTTATGTGGAAGAAAAGATTGTGGAGCATGCGGAAAAGCAGAGAACACTCAGCAAAAATAAGTAACTCCTAGATTTGGTGGATTCTTTTCTTTCTAATGAATTAAAAAGTATCAAGTTTTAGTGTCGGGAAATTTTCTTTTTGCTGCATTATCTCTGTACATTCATTTTCGATAAAGTTGATCCATATAATTTTTTTTCTAAATAGAGCCTTGCTCTGTTGCCTGAGCTAGAGTGCAGTGGTGTCATCACAGCTCACTGCAACCACAAACTCTTGGGCTCAAGTGATCTGCCTACCTTGGCCTCCCCAGTGGCTGCAACTACAGCTGAACGCTACTACTCTTTGCTGATTTTTAAAAATGTTTTATAGAGACAGGGTCTCTCTATGTTGCTTAGGCTGATCTCAAACTCTTGGCCGCAAGTGATCCTCCTGCCTTCGCCTCCTAAAGTGCTAGATTTATAGGCATGAGCCACCATGCCTGGCCCCAATCGAAATATTTTTTAAAAAATTTTAGAGAACATATTTTCAAAGTGCTTTTTTAGTTGGTTCTGGTTTGAGATAAGTTATCATAAATGTTACGGTAGTGATTTATTACTGCCCTGTGTTTGACCCCTAGCACTCAGACGTGTGGTCAGGGGCACCCACTCAGTGGGTGTGATGTGCAGACCTACGGTGTCCTCGGCTGGCTCTCTGCCTGTCATCAGAGTCACTTTTCTAAGTACTTCCTCCACAGAGAAATGGTGTGACTTCCTGATTGGAAGTGTCTTGCGTGTAGTCACTGAATCACAGCATCTAATGTTTGGAGAGTCCACATATCTGAGCAAGCAGCTGTTTTCTGTTAGACCAACTCACTGTCCCAGCTGATCCTTCTTACGATGTTGTTCAACAAAACAGTGTCGTGTTCAATAGTTAGCCTTTAATTTTCTGCCTTTACACTCAGAAATCTTTATCACCTCTGTTTAAATGTGAGTGAAAGTAATCCCTGTATCTTTTTCTTTAAAAAAAAGTAAATTTCTATGATTTCCTTTGCTGTTTCCTCTTAGCCTTAGTGAAGGGATATTAGCTAATGTGCATGAAGTTATTGCCCGTGAATACTTTTCTGAAATCTCAGTTGCCTCATTCAGGGTCATCCCCATTTAAGGAACAAAGCAATTCAGTCAAAAATAGATTTTATAATTTTTAATGTTGCATAACAATTTTTATAGTCACTTAAAAGGATTCCTTTTTATAATATAAAATTATTGGACCAGACTTTGTTTTGGAATGCTTTGAATGGGTTTTCTTAATAAGCCAGGTCATTTTTAATACTAGTAGACATTTTATTCTTAAATCTTTAGAGCCCTGGCATAGTTGGTCAAGTCTAATTGACCTAGACTTTGTGGAAAATGTTGCTGGATAAGTCACTGACTGTTTATATTTAACAAATAATAGTATATGAATTAATTTATGGGAGTTAGAAAAGTAGAAAAGACCATCTATCGGTTTATTTGAAAATTTTGATAACCTAGGAACCTAGCACTTTGGTTTATAGCTTTCATTTAAACTACCAGACATGCCATAAAACGTGTTATCAAACTCTACCCTTCATCAGCAAATTTTGCATTTGATAGAGAAAAGAGGCATAAACCAGAAAGAGAGTTACTCTTTCTCCAGTTGTGTTGGGCCCTGCCAGATGTGCTGGTGTGGAGGAAGTGGAACGGTAGGTTGACACCTTGTCGCTGTTTCCTCTCCATAGCCCCAAAGAAGCAATTTAAGGGATATAATATGGCTAATCCACCAGCTAAATAATCTGCCTTATTGTGTAATTTCAGATGATGCCGAAGTCATTGAAACCCTATCCCCGTCTGTGACAGCACAGTAAGACTGTGTCTCAGCCTCAGTTTGTTGAACAGGGAAAGCCAACCAAAATTCTCTCAGCCCCCGAGTGGAAGGGAGGGTCTCCTGTCCTTACAGAGGGGCTGGTCTTTGCAAGCATTTGTAGACAGGCTTCAGAGGCACGGAGGAGGGCTGGTTTGAGGAAGCCATAAAACCAGGACCCTCACTCCTGGAGAATTCCTTGCAGTGAGGTCCAGAAGCAGCTGTCCTACTCAGGACAGTATAGGCAACACCAATACAATCCCTTTTTCCAGCCAGCCCTGCAGCAGAGGTGGGTGAGTGGAGGAAAATCTAGGAGGGGCCTGGACTCCAGGACTGTACTGGAGAATGAGCTGCAAGCACACCCAGGCACCAGCACCATTGCACTCAGACTTGGAAGCTCTAGTTTCCATAGACTGGAGGGGAAATACCTTCTCTGTTGTGACCGTGGGAGGAGTGCCCGCAATGGAGAGGGGAGGAAGGAAGGCTGCCATTTATTATTGGTCTTTTGCGGGTCAGGGACTTTTCTACAGGTATTTGATCCTCACATCTGCTGTATGACATAGAGATGAAATTCATCAGGGCCTGGCCGGTTTCTCCTTCAGCTGAATCTCTTAGTTAGCCCCACTCCAGGTGTGTGTCACACAGGCTTCCCATGATTGTTGCCTGGTTTGTGTGAGGATCAGAGAAGTCATAACAGAAGCTGAATGTTCACTGTGGCACAGGAAGGGAGGACTTGGGGACATCTGTGTTATATTCTGTGCCTCAAACTTAGGTAAGTTATTAAAGTCCAGGATTCAAAATCGTTATCTAGACTGGCTCAGGTTTACTGAACAGTAAGTTTAGAAAAATAATCGACTTCAGAGATTAGGTCAGCTGGTATTCTTGGAGCTGAAAACAGGGATCTGAATGTGAAACATTATTTTTCTCCTATTGTAGAAAAACCCAGTAAGGCTCAAAGTGATGGACAGCTTGCCTCAGTGCCCAGACCTCTTTGGGTGAATAGATTATTATTTTGGGATTTAGAGTCTTCCATTGTCAAGTAGTCAAGCTCATCCTTATTAAGGCAAAGAGCATTTTAAACTTTCTAAGCTAGAAAAAAATGTAATGGACATAATCACAGATAAGAATTTAAATAAGGTTCTGAAAGCATGATTATAAATAGCGACCTGACCAAATGAAATAGACCGTGCTAGTGCTGAGACCATCTTTTGATCCTGCTGTCACGTGTACAAAGCCTGCAGCACAGAGGCATCTTCCAGTGTTTCTGGAATGAAGAGTGGAGGGTTTTGCGCTGTGGCCCATCCACCCTGCAGGTCCCAGGCAGAGCTATTTGAGGCAGCCTTTAGGAGGTCAAGGTAGCTCCTACCAGAGAAGATGGGGGAGAGGGAATGGGCGTGAAACAGAGGTGGCGGTTCTCAAAAAGACTGGTACGGAAGGACCAAGACCCTCCCAAATTCAGCATCCCTCAGTAAAGTTTGAAGGGGCAGAGACTTGATTGTGAATAATGGGGAAGGCGTTTCTTACCAGCCCACAGGACCTCTGGGCCTTCTAGTCTTCCTGAGAAAATTCCAGACTGCCAGGCAATCCTGTTCAATGCCAGGGCCCCTTCCACACCCTCGCCACCCCCGCATGCTGGGCTTGGGATTTGAGCGTTGGACTGTGGGTTTTGTGCATCTCTGCCAGGTCTTGGGCCTGCCTGACACTATTTTGTGTGATTAGAGTTCATGATGAAAGGTGTAACAGCTCGAACTCTACTGTCCCAGGCTTAACTGTGATCTCTCTGAAGGAATTGACCTTTAATATCCAAATTTAAAAGCCTTTTTACCACAGCTGCAACTTTTACCTTTTTGCAAAATCAATAATCTTGACTTTCTACTTACTGATTTTCAAATAACCATTTATAGAAGTTTTCCAAAAATTTGTTTCTGTTACCTTGTTCAGAAAAGCATTTCAGTTGAACCACAGAACCACAGAACACTGATACTGTTGTACTGTGTAACATGGGATCAAGCACAGCAGATCCTTAGGACCCAGAGAGCCTTGGCTTCCGTCACTCCTTGCTGACTTGGGGTCTCTTTAAAACTCACATATATAAGGTGGGAGTTAATTCCCCATATATAAGGAATTGTTGGGAGGAGTAATTGAAATAATCTATGTTAATACACAGTACCTATAAATCATGTCCAATATAGTAAAAACAATAATTGTTGCTGTTTGTATATCTGTTACAATACTCAGGCAGTGAGCATACACTGACAAGGTATCTGAATTTGGACCAATTAAAGAATCAGTTAATCTAATATTGCAAAAATGCAAACTGCATGTTCTATATTATTTCTCTCTAATGGTGTCTTCCCATCCAGCTGGCCTTGAGCAGGAGGATGCAGCCCACTGAGGCTACAGGTGCAGCTGCCCTCCAGCGTCTCCAGGGGGCCTCCCATCCCCACAGGTCAGATGTGCACCCTGGTTAATGCCCCTTCAGGAGCATCTGTCCTGAAGGCACAGCACGTGGGGCCAACCACCCCAATGACCCCCCTCCCCAAAGGGCTGCTTGGCTTTTGGACGGTGGTGGTGCTACTGGAGGGAATGCACACAGTTTTGTCCGCCTTGTGTCAGCCCGTGCAAACCCAGGCTGCAGGGTGTTTTTCAGCCTTATAGTTCCTCCAACAGTCACCAGTTCGCTGCAAGAGGCGGCACCAAGAAGCATTTGGCAGCACCTCGTGGGCTCAGCCCAACCCAGTGTCAAACAAGAAGTAACTTCTCACTTCTCTGTGCAGGCCCTCCCCAGCACACCCACTTTATGAATTGTCTTCTGGGCCAACTTCATTTCCCTCTCTTCTATTTTGAAAGCAGCTCCCAGGCGCCCTCTGGACTTGGCACAGGCCTGGACTGGCACACCTGGAAAGTTTAAACTCTACTGGGCCCCCTTTTGTATTCCCTTTGGCAGAACTTTGGCAAGCTCTGACCTCTAACTGACCACCTGGGCCAGCCTACCATTTCTCCCTTTTTTTTTTTTTTTTAAACTGCTTTTGGCTTTACTTTCTTTTTCCACCCTGGAACCTAACACCAATCACTCCAAAAAGACTTTTACCAAGACACTAATCTTTCATCCTTCCCCCTTCAGCAACATCTACCAGGCACAGCCGTCCTCACACACCTTCTTTCATGGAAACAACTGTTTAACTGGCAGAGCCAAGGTTTACTTCCAGCCAGCCCCCACCACTGCACAGTGCCTCTGCACCGGGGCCCCTCCTCCTTCAAAGAGCAAGAGGCCAAGGCGGCCTTGGAGACGGCAGTTTGTGGGGACACAGCAAGCGCAGGGGCTGCAGTCTTCAGGAACAGCCCCAGGGAACCCACACACGGGGCAGCGCAGGCACCTGGCACCTGGTGAACCTGGGCCCAGCAGGAGGAACCTGAAGGGCAGCAGTGGTTCCCACTCTGTGTAAGTGCACAGCAGCACCCCTAAGGGACAGGGAGGGACCAGAGCCTGCGGGAAAGTGAGAAGACCCAGACAGTGGCCTCACCAACCCTGCCCTGGCCTGCCGGGACACTTGGAGGTGGTGGGTACGTCAGAGATGGCTTCCCCTGCACGTGCCCCTCCCACCCTCAAGCTGAACGGTTCGCCTTGCTGCTGTGGGGAAGAGGGCTCAGAGGGCCGGGAGCTTTCCCAGACCATAAGCCACACCAGGTCTCTGGCAAAGGACCTGAGAAGTGGGGAGGGACGTTTTATTAAAATGGGTCCTTGTCATCTTACCTATGGGATCCCAGTTTTGTGTTATTCGGATGTGTAGTAGCTCTTGGTTTTCTTCTGTTTGGTATCCAGAAGGGGAGGCCCTTTTTTCTTTTCTTTTTTTTTTGTGTGTGACAAAGTCTGACTTAGTCACCTTCAGTAGAGTGCTGTGGCGTCACAGCTCACAGCAACCTCAAACTCCTGGGCTTAGGCAATTCTCTTGCCTCAGCCTCCCAAGTAGCTGTGACCACAGGCGCCTGCCACAATGCCCGACTATTTCTTTGTTGCAGTTTGGCCTGGGTGGGGTTCGAACCTGGCGCCCTACCTACTGAGCCACAGGCGCCACTCCGGAGACCTTTTGAAAACAGCATCCAACTTTCTCTTGGGAAACCACCTTGTCTCATCTCGGTCTGTGAGGAGGTTTGATCTCACACACTTGCATGTGACCCGGGCTTGGATCATCAGGGCATTCAGGTCCCTGGGCCTCACTGGAATGGACGTGTGGCCCAAGATGCCCCAGTGAGTGTCAGGGCTTTTGGAAATTAGACAATATTTTTATTAACACTGTTATGCCAGTGAAAGGCTGGGGCTGCTGGGAACTGTCTGTGTCTGGTACTCAAGCCTAGCAGCACATTCAGCCAGGACCAGGCTCAGAGTCTGCTTTGAGCATCCGATCTCTATCCTTACCCCTGGAATTTTCCGTTTTACAAGTCAGTACGTTCATCTTTATTTGTTTAAATCAATTTTAGTTAAGTTTCAGTCACAACAACGAAGAGTCCTGACCAGTGTGACATGTGATCCCGCCTCCCTCCTGCTCAGAAGTGGCTGGTGATTCTCCACTGTCCTCACACCCTTGTCCTGTCTCCATCTTTCAAAGCCTGTCTTTATCTAGAGCCACCTGCATTAGGATGTCACCTTCCTTGCAGCTAGCCAGACTTGACCATATCTTTTTCTGAAGCTCATATTATCTGTACCTGGTATTTTCTGATAAATGTGGTAGTGATTTGTGTTCAGATATTACCCTATCTACTCATTTGAAAGCTGCTTGAAGGTCAAGATTTTCCTACCATCTGTGCCTTGTACACGGTTGGTGCTCAGCAAATCCGAGCAGAAGTGCAGGGACTGGCCTGAGGATTCCCGTGGAGTCGGGGCGCAGCGTCAAGAACATGGGTCTCCTGGCTCCCATCCGGGCTTCTCCCTGGGAAGCCACATGGAGTGAGGCAGGAGTCCTGGGGGACTGGATGTGTTGTAGATCAGTACTCCTCAAATTTGGCCCCCAAACTGGCCTGTCAGCAACCCCGGGGGTCTTGTGAGAAACGCACATTCTCAGCCCCCACAGACCTCCCACAACACACTCTGGGAGGTCCCTGGTACTGTGTCTTCACAGGCCTTCTCTGACACACGCTCAGGTCCGAGAACCCCTGCGATCAACATTTAAATTGACACTTAGAATTACACACTTTGCATTTTGAAATATTTAGTAACTACTTTGTGATTTACAGATAAAAATTCACACTTTTCATCTTCAGTCTAAGGTAAGTAAAATTTTGTAGGGGATCATTTGAATAATTAATTTTCTTTCATTGAACAGTTGATAAAAAAAATTCTTAAATCTTTCTGCATGTGTACGACAGGAATGTGCAACCTGCAGCCCATGGGCCACATACTGATTTTGTGAGGACTTTTTTACTTATCTGTGGGTGTCAGATATCAAGGAAAGTACTCACAGACCTTTCTTGGTTTTCTTCGCTAGCCGGCTTTCATTGGTGTGTGTATTTACTGTGTGACCCAAGACAACTCTTATTCTTCCAGTGTGAAACAGAAAGGAAAGGAGGTTGGACACCCCTGGACACTGGGATTCTCAAACTGAAGGTGAAAGCAGAGAACTAAGAAAAGAAAACCTATTTTAAAAAAAAAGCATTCACATAGTTCATTCTCGACAGAAAGCTAATAGATAGAGGAAGGAATTTTTTGCCTTTCAAACTCAGTAGGGGCAAAGAAGGGGAGGAACGGTGTGTCTATAACAGTTTAAAGATCTGGGGCACTTATGAATGTGCTTTTAAGGAGAAAGGATTGGATCAAACAAAGGGTTGTTTGGGCATCAGATCTAGATGTTTCTTTTTATGTTTGCCCTAATTCAAAAAAAAGTGAACGTACAAGATGTCTAGTTGTGAGTTTTTGCCCTCTCCTTTTATCCTTTTTTTTGGTAAGTATCCAGAAAAATCAGTGCTGGGAGAATTTTTTTGTCATGTGTATCACATGAGATCATTGAAAGTGCACATTTTTTGTTTTATGTATAACTTTTCAAAGATATTTTATTAAGATAATTTCACTTTTGAGAATGCCAATTAGACATGAATTCATTTGGCCATTTTCAGAGGCTTTGTGGTGTTTGGTTTTTTTTTAATTGCCAGCACCAATAGGATTTAGCATTTAGAGTGAAGTTTGATACAGAAAACTTTACTGATTAAATATTCTTCTGAAAAGGGCAGAAGTTTTCTCTGTCGTCCTGGGCTCTTTGAGAGCTGATTCCCTTCTCCTGAGGATTTCTTAAGTAACATGGACGGTGACCTGAGTCTACCAGCCTGTTGGGACCACCGGGCTCAGCCTTGTTGATGCAGGACCTCCAGTGGCTGCTTCTCACTGCGAATAGCTCAGGGGTCTCACACAGGCCCAAGATCAAATCCACCTTTTCGGGCACAGGTCTATGAGGCGCCACAGCCCAGCCCTTCCCGACCTGTGGCTTGTTCACTATTTCTCAGCTGCCCCCCAGCTCCCTGCCGGCTTCTGCTGTGGCATACTGCTGCTAAGCTGTGGAAGTGGATTTTGTTTTCTTTTCCTCTTCATGTTATATTGACATATATATGGACCATGCTCCTTTGGACCTTGCTTTCCATAGGACCCAGACGAGGCTGGTTGGAGGCAGATTCCAATGGCAACAGGAGCTGCACTCAGAACTATTGCTCCCTCTGTCACTCAACCACTGTGTTTGCCACCTTCATGTTCTCCAGAAGATTCCTGAGAATCCCCTACGAGTAGACTTCTGTAGATCCCATCCTAACAGCCCGTCAGGCAATCCCAAGCAAGTCTAGACCTTGGCAGCAATCACAACTCAAACTCTCCTGCACCAGGGTCTCAAGTTTGGCTGCAGATTCACATTACCCATAGAGATTTAAAAATCACTAATACTCGGACTTTGCCCCCAGAATTTCTGATTTAATGAGTTTTGGCCTGGCATAGGCATTCAGAATTCTGGAGGATGCTGTCCAAAACCTGTACAGTGACTCCACTCTCACCAGGGACCCGAGTTCCTCCATCTTCCTGTCCCGTGGATGACTTCCATCCTCAAGTTCATTCGTGGCTACTGGAACTCTACACTTTACATCCATATTTTGGGGTAGGAAGGGCAAAATGGTTGATCTCAGCAGAGACAACAATCTTTAAAGTCCTCTTTCAAAAGTTGCAACCAAAAACTTTCTTTTACTTCCCATTAGCCATCCCAGTAGCAGGGTGTGTTGGGAGATACCTCTATCTAGGGCCCCACTAGCAGCGGGGAAGAGAAACAAGGCTGCTGGGTAATGAGCAGTCTCCACCCCATTAAGCCTGGGTGCTAACCCGGATCTGACTCTGCCCAGGCCCTTGAAAATCACTTCCTATAGTTACTGATGAAAGTTGGCATTCTAAAATAATAACTTACAGAAAGTATATTTGAGGATCATGTTCTTGGTTTAATATTTGCCAAATGCAAAGTGCTGAAAAGATCGGTCTGGTTCACTTTCAGCGGCCAAAATTATTTTCAGACCAAAGGAGTCTGAGTTTCTAAAGCAAAAATAAGGTAGGAGTTTTAGCATCAGTTCTGACCAGCTTGGTCTGGCTCCTTATCACAGCAGTAGCTCCTTCTAAAGAAACCCGCACTGTCATTTTTTATAATATAGTAGTAGCTTTGGTTAAATATCAGTTGAAACCATCCATGGATTGACTCAGGGTGAGAATTAACAACTGGACCTGATAGTGAGGGAGCTGGAGGGGGAGCTAGATCCCCACAAGCAGCTTTTGAGAAGTGGCCCTGCCAGACTTGGCAGTGTGTGTTGAAAGGTAAAAGAGTCATGCACTTTAACCTAGCCCCCTCTCTGGCAATCTCTACTACAAAAACATTCACACAGGTGCACAAGTCTGTACAATAGCCCCTAGAGGGAAAAATTTCACTGTCCCTCAATCGAGAATTGCTTAAACTATGGTGGGTCACTAATACCCATTAGAAAAGTGGAAGATTTCTATTTAATGATGTAGAATTCTAAGATACAATGAAATATAAAAAGCCAAACTATATTTTGTTTGAGCTCATTTTATTATGAATTTACAACATGTGCATACGTTGTTAATAAATACTTAAATGCCGTAGTCCTGGCTACTTGGAAGGTCGAGATGGAAGGATCTCCTGAGGCCAGCAGCTGGAGGCTGCAGTTGTGTGTGATCATGCCTATGAACAGCCACTGCACTCCAACCCAGGCAGCATAGTGAGACCATGCCTCTAAAAAATAAGAATAAATAAATGCTTAGAAAAAATCTGAAGACATATTTACAAATCCATTGAATTTATCAACTCGGTTTAATTGGGGAGCGCTTGTTCTTTTTACATTATGTTTTCCTACAAAGTTTTACTTCTGCATATCCAACACATATTACTTTATCAGGAAAAAAATTATACAGTCATGTGTCAGTGATAGGAGTATCTGAGAAGTGTATCAAATGATTTCATCCTTGTGAGAACATCATAAAGTGCACTTACACACACCTAAATAGTGTAGCTCACTACATACCCAGGAATGCAACCTACAGCCTGTTTCTCCTGGGCCACAGCCTGGACAGCATGCTACCGTACTGAACACTGTGAGCAGTCATAACGCAATGGTAAGTGTTTGTGTATGTGCACATAGAACAATAAGGTGTTGCATCATGATGATGTAATGGCTACCACTTCCCCAGGTGATGGGAATTTTTCACTCCATATAATCTTATTAGACCACAGTCATGTGTGCGTTCTGTTGTGGATGGAAACATGCTGTGTGTGACTGCGTGAGCTAAAGTAGTAAAGTGGCCCCACTCTACCACTTAGGAATAACTGCTGCCCAGTTGCTGAGTTGTGCACAATGGCCTTGGCACATGGAATAGAATGATAGGTAAATACGTTGTTGGAACCACATCAGGATGAAGGAGGCTTTGAGGGCCTGGCCAGCATCAGTTGAATGTACTAAGTAGCCCTGCACAATGCCGGCAAGGCCTTCAGGCAGGTCACCTGTGATGCGGGAATCCCCAGACAGGACACCCTGGTGCCTCTATGATCCACTGCTCTTCCCAGGGAATCCTTGTTTGGCTCAGAGTTTCAGAGCACCCCTGGCTGGGAGCGGTCACCTTCTGAGCCACATGATTGTACCCCGGGTAAGAAAACCAGAACAGGCCCTGGCAGTGCTTTTAGGAATTCGGACGAGGAAGCCTATGGATAATTAGCCAGTTGGAAGAAGCAAAGGGGAAGAAGAGAGCTCCCAAAGAGGCGGGATAGAGATGGCAAGCTGCTAGACTGAAGCTGTGTGCTCCTCAACTGCTGCTGAGCCCTCCGGCCTCCCCGGCCCCGACCACAGCTCAGCCACACCTCCCACTGACCCGGCCTTCCCACACGCCCAGTCCTGGTGCCTAGTGATGCGTCTTCCCCTGGTTCCCAGAGACCCGGCCACACAGCCACCATCCTGTCCCTTTTGTTTCCCTGTGGAAACTTAGTTACGTCCCCCAGCCTCCACATGGAAACCTGCTCTTCCTACAATGGGCACACATGGAGGCTTCTTAGTCCCAGGGGTCTCAGATTGACTTGTAGCCAGAGTGCTTTCTCCAAAAGAAATCTAACATGAAAATTCCAATGTAAAAGTAGTGGAAGGGGAATTGCTCTTTGGAGAGCTTCAAACCTGTCCGCAAAGGCAGGCAGCTGCTCCTGGTGGCATCTTTGGAACCCCCGGGATCTGTGTAGTGCACCTGAAAATTGACAGCTGTGGAACCCAATCAAGTGACACTTTCAGTGACTCCCTTGAACACACCATCCCCGTTGTTGGTTTCCAAGAGTTGCATGTTTACATATCATGTCCAGTTCCACTGGCACGAGGAGCCCAGTTAAGGAACCTCACTAAGCTCTCTACATCTGCAAAAATGAGGGTAGTTGAGGTGCACTGTATACATGCACAAGCCCCAAATCTTGAGTCTCCTCTAGAAGAACTTGGACAGACCCTTTGATTCAATACTAAGTCCTAGATGGCAGTTCTCAAAGATACTGGCATCTCCTGACCAGCAGATGTGCCTTTCTGACCATAATGTGAGAACTGGTCAGAAAGGCACAGTCCCATGCCCTCCCTCACACCCAAGTCAGAAGCAGGAGGGGGCCACCGTCTCTGGCCCGATTCTCATGAGCAGTGCTGAGTTCACCTGGAGTGTGCTTGTCAGGTGTGTCTCCCGGACAGCACACGCTGCTCAGTACCTTACAAACCCTCAGGGTTCTTGGGAGATGAGATGGGATGGGCCCCTAACTCCCCAGGAGGGAGCAGGGGACCCTCTCCCCTTTCTTCCCAGAGCACAGCTTGGTTTCAACACACTGCTTTGGAGAGTGCAGCTCCTTTTTTGTACCTTGAGAGCCTTCCCTCCAAAACACTCTCAAGGAACTTCAAGGAAACTCGGAGGGCCCTTTCCAAGAGCTAAAGGTCACACAGTAGCAGATGGACAGGAGGCAGGGGCAGGAGCCTCCGTCTGTTTCTGCACGATGGTTTGGCCTGGCAACGTTCAGCTTGTACTTGGGAAACACACACACGGAGATTGCTACTTCTTCCTTTAAATGTAGTGACACTTGGTCACTTTCCCTCTGGGCTTCAACACTTTTTACTTATGAGAATTACAGTTCGAGAACAGATGCCTCCTACAACACTGATGTTACCTAACATCATAGAGTCTTTGTGAGGTAGGGTCCAGCTCGACAGTATATGGCAGTGATTCTCACCTTTCCTAACACCGCAATGTATTTCATTGTTAGCGAGGGGTCCTGACCACAGGTTGAGAACCGCTGGTATATGGTGTTCTTGGGGGAGTCTTTCTGAGGTTGGGTCCATCTCACATGGTATGTGGTGTTCTTCACAGGGTCTTTGTGAGGTAGGTCCCGGTCTCACACAATATTGTTTGTATTCTTCCAACATTATTATTCAACTCTTTGTGGTACTAGTGATACAGGACAGGTGGCAGCCAACAGAGGAACCAGAGGGCTAGAGGGTACACAGGGGGGCCCTGCAGGAGGCTAAAGGAGCTGAGGGGCCAGACAGCTGCTGGGGAGGCACCAGCTCCTTAGGTTTCCCTCCCCTTGCGCTTTCGGCTGAACAGGGAACCCCCATTTCCTAGGCCTGGGAATGGAAGGGAGTGTAGCCATTCATTCATGACCCAGACACTAAATGTCACTACTGAATCCCGCTAAATGTAACTACAGAGGGCCCCAGATATGTAAACCCCCAGACTAAGAGCCCAAAGGCAGACAGAGAGAGAGCTTTTCTCTCCCTGCCGGGAGCTTTGGTGTTTTTGTATTCTTTTCTGTGAATAAATCCTGTGTTACCACTGATCTGTGGTCCGTGGATTCATTCTTCGAATCACCGAAACCAAGAATCTACTGAGGATGAAATCCCAGTATCACTAGTAACACTAGTAATAAAGATTTGTGAGTTCCTACTGTGAGGAAAGACTCTCTAGCCGGTTATCTGCTTATAGCGTTCTCCTGGTCTGGCCTTAGAATGACTGTGCAGATTTGAGACCATGGCAAGAATATGGTGAAGAAGACAGGTGGAAGAGTCCACCTCCGATGGGCTGTGTGGTGTGGGAGCGCAGGTAGAGAGGGAGAGAAAGAGAGGCGAGAGGGAGAGGTGGTGATTGAGAACGAAGGCTTGGGCGCGGGACTGGTTCCACAAAGGCACGTTCACTAGGTTCCATCTATGAGCCGGGCTGTGCCCAGCACTGGGGAGCTGACCTGCTCAGAGGGCTCAGTACCGTTGGGTGTATCTCGGGTATGGACGTCTTGGCAGATTCCGCACAGGGATAACACAAGCTGACCTGTGTGTTCTCACCTGTCCTCTGGCTGCTCTGTGGTGGCGGCTACTGGGGCACTGTCAGCAGGAGGCGATTGCAGCTTACCCCCCCAGCAGTGAAGTGGGGAGAAGAGGTTGTATTTGAAGCGTATCTTGTCCTCCGATGTTCCTTACGTCAGTTAACTTTGTTCCCTTGTGAACGGAGGAAGAAAAATCTCCACTGAAAGGTGGAGCTGGAGATGGGATTGGCACCGTGAGCGCACAGGTAACGATCTACAAGGTGTGGTGGAAAATGAGACAGGGGCTGGCGGAGGACTGGGAGACGCACCTGGTGGGGATGCTTGGAAGGCTGGAGGCTCGAAGGACCCCGTTGGCAACAGTGCAAACTCATGGGGCTTCCTCAGGGGCACCAGGCAGGTGGGGCTGAGGGCAGGGATGTAGGTGGGGAGCTGGAAGCCCGATGCAGGTGAGTTCAGGCTGCTGGGTGATGGTGATGTGAATGATCGGCCACGAGGCCCCAGTTGCTGGGGAAGGAGAGCAGCCAGGTTGGTCATGAGAAACCCCAGAGGCCTGGATGTTTTCGTGGGCTGGAAAAGCTGCTTTGAAGCAGAAGACACTGGGAGAGGCAGCGAGAAGCCAGGAAAGGGGGGCCACGACTTTGAGAAGGCCGCTCCTGTGGAAGATCGTACTTACTTCACCTCAGTGGAAGTAACGGTCAGCAACTGCCCATTTCCTAGGGATGTGTGGGTGCAGGGCCCTCAGGAGGGGGTCCAGGGCCTCTCCCTCCTGGGTGCTCACATCGGTGGGGAGCCTGGGCCCTCATCCCTCAAGGCCACCAGCCACCCACGTGCCCCTGTCCCCTAGCAGGGATTATCAGTGGAACCACTTGATCTTGACCGCCTGTGTCCTTCCCTAACCCCTCAGACCCTCTTTTCACGCCCATCCCTCTTCTTCCTCAGTCCCTGGGTCATCTGGATGCCTGGCTGGAGCTGGCTGTGCATCCTGAGATGGTCGGGGAGAGCAGGTGGTGACCCCAATGCTGTGTGGCCTCAGTGTGGCGTCTGCAGACGACACAGGTAACCAGGGCACAGTCCTGGGGGTATTTCCTGTGCCCCTCAGGGAAGGGGCTGCCTCGTGGTCCTGGCTGGCTGAAGAGGGAAGGTGAGGAAGAAACCCCATCCCGACACAAGAGAACCGCTCCGTGTGCCAGCACATCTGGGGTTTACACACCTTCCTCTCATTGACCGCTTTTCCATCTCAGAGGACCAGGTCAGCTGCCTGATGACTGGCCGAGCCCAGAGTCAGACCCAGGCCCTTCAAGTCCTACCGTCCTGGCTACGGCTCCTCTGGGGAAACGGGAGGGAGGTGACAGCAGCGTGTGTGGTGGGGGCCAGCACAGGTAACCCGCGAGTGTCCCAGCCATGGCAAGAGAAGGGGCCCGGTGTGAGGACGGGACCTCGAGCTGGGCTGGGGGTGCAGGAGGTGGCTCACTTAGAAATGGGTCACAGATGGGCATTTCCAGGAAGAGAACGCCCCGTCAACCTCTCCTCGGCGACGGAATTGTTTCCTGCAGACCCTGAGCCCAGTCCCAGCACAGCTTCCCTGACATCAGAAGAGGAGCTCAGGGGCGCCCACAGCGCCTGGTTCCAGTGCTCCCGCCACTGCGGGGCTCTTAGCTGCTGTACCTGACTGGTGCTTCGCTGGCTCTCCAAGTGGCTCCCTTGGTCAAGACCTAGAACAGGGGTTTTCAACTGGACACGGTTTTGCCCCCAGGAGACACTTGGCGGTGTCTGGAAGCACAGTGGTGTCCAGCAGGCAGAGCCCAGGGAAGCTGCTGAATATCCTGCAGGGCCCAGGACAGTCCCCAATAGCAGAGCACGTTTCTGGATCTACATGGGGGGCCCGGGGGGCTGTCCATCCTGTTGGACTCCCACAGGCTTCCCATCTGGGACTGTCACTTTGTCCTGAGAACATGGATACTGGGGGTGGGGGTTGACCCAAAGAGTAAGCAGGGCCCAGGCTCAGCTGGAGGGTGCTGTGACCAGCCCGCTATGTACTCATCTGGTGAGAGGAGCTGGGGACAGTCACTGCGGCCCAACTAGGTCCACTGCCCACTGCTCGAGAGAAAGCCAGTACACAGAGACAGCAGAGGCTACCCAGAGAAAGTTTAATATCGCCGGCGCCACACGAGGAGACAGGAAGAGCTTTTCAAATCCGTCTCCTCTGATTGGCTGGATTCAGGAGGGAACCCCAGGGGTGTAGAAACTGTTTTCTCCTGCTGAGTCAGTTCTTGGGGTGGGGTGCAAAATCAGCTGAGTTAGTTCCTTGGCCTGGTCTGGGTGGGTCAGCTGGTCCACTGGAACGCAGGGCCTGGAAGATAGACGCAAACACCAGCCTTAGGTTTCACTAGGGTGACGTTATCCATGAGAATAATTGAGAAAGTTAAAAATCTTTATGACCGTCAGCTCTGTGACTCCTGACTAGTAATTTTAAGAAAGCAAATTAGGGGGCAATGGCTGATAGTAAATATATTTTAACTGTGCCCCTACCACAGTTCCCACCGTGTGACCCTTCATATTTATAAAGGGCAGTTTCACAATCCTATGTTTGTCACTCCGACCAAACCATGTCATCATAGGGAGAAGGTTTGGGGACCCTCTCCTTGGGTGGAATTTCCCAGTACCTGTCCCTGACTGTAGACGCACGGGAATGAAAGGGGGGCCTAGAAGGGGGGGTATGTATATAACTTGAAAAACCAAGAGAACCATTTAAAGGACAATTCAGCAGCTACGTCTTTGGGGACTATAAACCAAGGTCCTGTTTGTCCCAACAATGTGAAATCCACAAAATTTCCATTAACTGAAAACAAAATAAAACCTTATTTGGCACAGCTTATATGTACATACCTCAGGGCTGCCCCCCCCAACTTTTCAGTGGCACCTGCCTGTGTCTGCAGCCCTCCTGCTTGGCCTCAGGCCTCCAGCAAAAAGGCTGGACAGTGCTGAGTCCTACAGAGCTGGCAAAGAAGAACTTGGTTCCCCACGTGACAACTTTCCAAAGGTCTCACACTGTTGCATCTGGGGCATTGCCATCTGGAGTGGTGGCAAGATCTCCCAGGCGGGCCCCTCAACATGAGGAAAAAGACAACGCTTTCCTTGTGGCTCATCTCTGCTCTTATGCAGCACGCCTGGTGTGTGGCCTTCCTGCGTGGCTACCTCGGGCTCTGGAACGTGTGGACCCCACGTCAGGGCACGTTGAGGCTCTGTGGCTGGTCATTCCCAGACTTGCTCACAGTCTAGCGTGAGGCAGTTTTGAGAAAGGACGGAGGTTGCTGCAATGTAGTTGGGAGATGTCTGTTTCCTTCTGTTCCATGACAGCAAACATGCAGTCTCAATTAAGACATTCAAGATAGATTCCCGAATGCTCCTGGTGAGGAGTTCACCCGGGTCCTGAGTCCAGGAAACCGACTGGAGAAGGCATTTTGGAGACAACTGGGGAAATGTGAGTTTGGCCTGAGTATGAGATGATGCTTTGATTTGAATGTCTGTGTCCCCTCCAAAATTCATGTCAAAACTTAATCCCCAAAACCCCAGTATCAAGAGATGCAGCCTTTAGAAAGCAAATGAGTAGTGATAAGAGCAGGTGACTTATAAAAAGGGCCTGATGGGGGCAGCACCTGTGGCTCATCAAGTAGGGTGCTGGCCCCATACACCGAAGGTGGCGGGTTCAAACCCAGCCTCGGCCGAACTGCAAAACAGAAAAATAGGGCGTTGTGGCGGGCGCCTGTAGTCCCAGCTACTTGGGAGGCTGAGGCAGGAGAATTGCCTAAGCCCAGGAGTTGGAGGTTGCTGTGAGCTGTGTGATGCCACGGCATTCTACCAAGGGTGATAAAATGAGACTCTGTTTTCACAAAAAAAAAAGGGGGGGGGGCCTGATGGAGGAGCTCGGCCCTTCTCGGCTGCCTTCTGCTGTGTAAGGACACAGCGCCCCTCGCTCAGGAGGACACAGGATTCAAATGACAGCTTGGAAACAGACAACAGCTTTCACCAGATCACAAAACCTGCTGGCACCTTGAACTTGGAATTCCCAGCCTGCAGAACTGTAAAAACATTCTGTTCTTTATAAATGACCTGGTCTCCACAGCACAAACTGAGGAAGATAGATGACACTAAGAAAATTACGTTTAGGTTTGGTGCCTGTAGCTCAGTGGCTTGGACACCAGCCACCAGAGCCATACACCAGAGCTGGAGGGTTCAAATCCCTGCTTGCCAAACAACAACGACAACTACAACCGGGAAAAAAAAAAATAGCTGGGTGTTGTGGGCGCCTGTAGTCCCAGATAGTTGGGAGGCTGAGGCAGGAGAACCAATTAAGCCCAAGAATTTGAGATTGCTGTGAGCTGTGATGCCATAGCACTCTACTGAGGGTGATAAAGTAAGATTCTGTCTCAAAAAAAAAGAGAAAATTACGTTTAATTTTGTTAGGAGTGATAACGGTGTTTTAGTTAAGTAGGAAAGTAACCTTAGTGTTTAGAAATGCAAATTAAAGTATTTGAAGGTAAATTGTCATGATGATAACTGTAATTTAAAATATTTTCTAAGAAATAATATTCTATCCTTACTTTTCTTATATACTAAAAATGTTCATATTAAAAAGTTAAAAAAAAAAAAACCCAAAGACCTGGAAATCATCAGTTTATTCACCTGAAAAATAAAATGCTGGTCTGACTTTGAGGCAGGGAAGAGCAAGTTTGAATGGGGCAGGCCAGGTGCTCTCACCAAGGGCACCTAGGTCCCCGCCTCCCTGGCATTCTGTGTTGGACACATCTCACATCTTCTGACAATGGAGAAGGTGTGGCCTGCGGAGAAACTAACCAGGCATTCGGCCATTCATTTGTCCAGTCATTCAACAAAGACTGACCAGGGGTCTATGATTTGCAGCTCTAAGCTGCGAGCTGGGCCATGAGGAGAGAAAGCAGCCCCTGCCCCCCAGGACCTTAGGATCTTGTAGGGGAGGCAACTGTTAATCAAAGGACCGAAAAGTAATTGTAAAATTACTGCCAAATAAAATGACTAGCATTATAAAAGTGTGTATGGGAGAGAGGAAAATGGCAGAGCTGAGATGAATGAAGCTGAAGTTGAGGGGAGGAGAGGAAGGAGGTGCAAGGGCCCTGGGCTGAGCGGGGCGTGGCTGGACCCAGGGCCTGCCAGCCCCCAGTGGCTGCAGCCAATGCGCAGAGAATGGGAATGTCTGCACGTCTCCCTGGGGGGCATGGGGACAGTGGTGCCTGGTCCTCGCCCTCCTCTGCACGTGTCTCCCAGGGTGTGGAGATGACTGTGAAGTTTGTTTCTTGGCCTGGTTGGATGCAGTTGCTCCAGGTGCTCTGTGGCCTTCTCAGACACACTCTCCACGGGACCCCTGCTTAGGGAAACTCTCAGTGACCTTTATGGTGGGTCCCCCACCCCTTACTGTGGCAGGTCCCTAGATCCCGGCCCGGGGCTCTCTCCAGGAGCTCCCTGGGCCCCTCCCTGCCGTGGGAGGGCTGTGGAGCTCGACCTCACCCAGCGGGGCTCTCCTGTGCCACTGAGCGGCTGCTCTGAGCAAATAAATGTACATGGCGCCGTGCAAGGAAGTCTGAGGCCAGAGTCCCGACCCAGAGGCAGAGCGAAAGTCCCTCCACGTGTGGTGCTCCCCTTCACCCCCACACCCACCCGGCCCCATCCTGGGGTTGGGGGAAGGTCACAGGGCAGGTGTCTGACCCACCACAACGCACCCTCTGCCTCTCTCCCTTCCACTGGCTGTCAGGAAGAAACAACAGGGCAGAATTTCCATTTCCCTTTCCTGTCTGGCAGAATCTCCACTGGCAGGTAGCCTCCCTAGGTAGTGATCCCCATGACTGCTAGGGGTGCCTTCTCTACATTCCAGAAGAAACTGCATGGCCCAAGTCTCCTGGGTATGGCACTACACGTTACCTTGAATAAAAAATAAATTGAAGAGCGGCGCCTGTGGCTCAAAGGAGTAAGGTGCTGGCCCCATAAGCTGGAGGTGGCGGGTTCAAACCTAGCCCCTGCCAAAAACAGCAATAAATAAATAAATAAATAAATTGACTTAAGTTCCCCCTAATAATATCTTTACTAGATCCCCACCTTCAATTACTACTACAATCACTATTACTACAGTTTCTTCTGCTTCATCGTTAACTCAAGTCTCACCTTCCCCTAGGTCTTTGCCTCTGGGGTCTTCAGTGGAAGGCATCATCCACACCCCTAAACTCTCCACCTCTAGTGACAGAGCTGGAGGGGTCTCCCCCGGCCTCTGGGCACCACTTGGGCCTCCCTTCTGCTGCTGCGTCCCCAGGTGTAGACCCAGGCCCAGCCCCAGCTCTGTACCCTGCCCCACCACCCTGCCCAGCCCTTGTTGAATCGTCCCGAACTAGAAACAGCTGCCAGCTACGGCTATTTGGCCCTGTCAGGAACATGTGAGGGAGGTTAAAGCCCCAAATGAGGGAGGGGAAGGAACTAGTGAATAGTATTTATCAAGTCCTGTCAGGCGTCAGCCCCCCAGCCCCTCTGTGGATGTGATTTCATGGTAGAACTGGGAGCCGGGCTTCGTGTTTGCAGAGGAGGGACACGAGAGAATGTAAGTGACCTGCCTAAGACCGGATGATGTGGAGGTGGCAGAAGTGGGATTTGAACACAGAACCAGACGCTGCTTCTACTACATATAGAAGTGGCAACAGAAGAAGAGGTGACAAGAAAGAAGAAAATGTTGCTTCCAGATGGGGGCATCGAAGGCCCCGTGAGTTCCCAGGGTTCCTGGCAAGGGGACAGGATGGGCTCCTGCAGCCCGGGTGGGGGTTACGCCAGCACGGTGGCTCCTCTGCCCCTGCCATCTCTGTCCACCCTCGGGGCATGTGGCATCAACATCTATCGCCTCCAGAGGCAGCCGTGGCTGGATTGGTGAAAGCCTGGCTTCGGAGCAGTTGGCTCAAGCCTTCTGGGAAGGGAAACAGCTCAGAGCATGGCCATGCCCGTCGCTCTGTGCCCTGTGGCACCCCTCTGCATTCTGTCCTGATCCCAGCCCACCAAGGCCACACCTTCCCCAGCCCCGGGAGGAGCCATCCCCAGATGGGTCTGGCCCAGGAATGTGAAAGCAGAATTTGTCCCATATCTGGAGAAACTACCCTTCTCTGCACCCTAAAAGTGCGGCACCCATTCCCAGAGTCCCACCCTTATTTCCACTCACAGACGTGGCTACGGCTCCTGACCCCGGTTCTGCTGTGCTGTGGCCCAGCAGGGACGTGTTCGTCGCTCACCGCCTGGCCAGTGAGCTCCTTTCTTCAGCAGCCAGGGGAGCGGATGCTGCTTTATAAAGAGTTCTGTGACAGGTGGGCATTGGTAAGGTCCTTCCATTTGAATAGTTGTGCTGGTCCGGGCTTCGTCTTTTAACTATCCCTATGTTACCTAGTGAAAATTGAGTTTGCCTAAGGTTAAATTCCAGCCACCAGAACCTGGAGAATATGCTGGACCTCCCCGGATGTCAGTTTCAATATCTAGAAAAACGGAAGTGATAACGGTTTGCAGTTCAAATGCTTGTGGTGAGGAGCGTTTGAATGAGATAAAATACACAAAATACTGAGTGCAGCTCTGTGCACAAAGTGCTCAATACCTGGTAGCCAGTAGTGCCAGACAGAAGAGCCCTCTCTCAAGCGCTACCTGTTTTTCTTACATATTTATAAGAATTATATGAATCAACCCCCTATCGTTGTTAATGCAAGTATGTTTTGTCAATTTCCCCCCTTGTAGTCTGGTAATGATTCGTTTATAAAAGGTTGGTATCTCTGTTGATTCCTTTCCTTTGTATTTTCTTTGATTACCTGAAACCTAAGAAAATTGCTGCTTCTCTGCAGGCCTGATAAATCTTTACTTTATATTCTCAGTGGTGAAGGACAAAGTGAAACATCAGTGAGAAGCTGGTGGGTGGAGCCGGCAACATGGCCAGCTCTTTTCCCAGGCAGGGCAAAGGGCCTTGGCTGCAGGATTACCTGCAGTACTACGAATGTTCTTAGAATATTCTGAGTGGCCAAATTCCATAAAATGTCTGAAAATTAATCACCAGACATGCACACCAGCTAATGGTATAAGATTCATTGACCGAACATTTATTAATAACCAGCAATCCTATGCAAGGCTCTGGGCTTGCTGTGGAGCCAGGGGCAATTCTATACACAGACTCTGTGCCCTGAGATTGGGAAGTGAGGAGGAAGGCCGTGTGCCAGAGACCCCCAGTTGTCCCAGTACATATACCTGTGTCCTCCCACCAGCTCTGAGTGGTGGGAGGCTGCCCCGGCTGCCTCCAGAAGCTTCTCTGCCCTGTTTTCCTGCGCTCGGCCACCACCAATACCAAGGAGGGCTGGAGGAGAGCCGAGCTTTCCGGCTGCACGGCTGTCCTCTGGCAGCATCTCTGTCCCTGTTCCCGAGGCCACAGCTCCTGTCAGGGGACTCTGTCCCGATTCAGTTCACTGCCCCTACATCTTGCCTCCGCCCTCAGGGTAGCCGACTTGGAACAATCACTGTTGCAGCTTTGCCAAACCTGCCTCTTCCTCCTGCCCTTTGCTTTCAAACCCATTTCAGCTCCTCTTTTTGAGTGTATCTGACCAGTAAACCATAATTTAAATAATTGCCAATGAAAGAAGATAAGTAGCTTCAGAGATGCGCACAGTGCTGAGAGAAGGCAGGGGCCGAGGCATCCTTTCCAGCGCACACTAGAGACAACTGGGTGGAGGCCGGGGCACCAAGCCAGACCTGGCAGGCAGAATGCAGGCGTCGGGCCAGGGCATCCAGGCAGGAGCAGCTAGGGAATAGGATCGGAGGGGAAGAGTGCAGTTGGTATAGGATGGTGGTTCTCAAAGCCTGGTTCCCAGAGAAGCAGCTCTAGTGTCACTTGAAGAAATGCAGGGCCTCACCTGTGGCTCAAAGGAGTAGGGCACTGGCCCCATATGCCACAGGTGGCAGGTTCAAATCCAGCCCCGGCCAAAAAACTGCAAAAAGAAAAGAAAAGAAATGCAAATTTTGCAGCCCCTGTCCAGACCCTCTGAACCAAACACTCTAGGGATAGAGCCCAGCAACTTGTGTTTTTAACAAGCCCTCCAGGTGGTTCTGATATGTGCTCAAATTTGAGAGTCATTGGGGTAGAAATAGTAGTTTGGAGAGTGGAGTGAAACGGGGAAACAAAATTGGAAAGGCGTGAGAACCAAGGGATGCAGGGCTCTAAATAGCGGGCAGAGTTTGCACTGCATTTTGTTTGTTTGTTTGTTTGTTTATTTTTGTAGAGACCGTCTCACTTTATCGCCATGGTAGAGTACCATTGCATCACACAGCTCACAGCAGCCTCTAACTCCTGGGCTTAGGTGATTCTCTTGCCTCAGCCTCCTGAGTAGCTGGAACTACAGGCGCTCGCTATGTAAAAATGCATGGCTATTTTTGTTTTGCAGTTCAGCTGAGGCCGGGTTTGAACCCACCACCTTCGGTATATGGGGCCGGTGCCCTACTCGATGAGCCACAGGCACTGCCCTGCACTGCACTGTTGTAGGTGATAAGGGCTAGGAAGGGTGTGTGTATGCACGGGGTGTGCAAATGCATGAGGGCACGTGTGTGTGGCCTGAGCAGGGGTGCTATGAAGACTGAGCAGGGACAGGGAGGATTCTTTGCCCTGGTGTATGTTTTTATCAGTTCTGTCAAAAATCAGATGGGCATACGAGGATGATTTCCTGTCTGGATTCTCTGTTCCAATCTATATAGGTCTATGTCTCTGCTTTTGTCCCTTACCCTAACTCTAACCTTTCCCCAACCCTATTCCTAAATGGTCCCTGGAAAACTGGACAGCTACATGTGAAAGACTGAAACAGGATCTGCACTTTTCACCACTCACAAGAGTTAACTCACAGTGGATAAAAGTCTTAAACCTCAGGCAAGAAACTATAAGAATCCTAGAAGAAAAATGTAGAAAAACTCTCATAGATATTGGCCTAGCAAAGAATTCATGAAGAAGATCCCCCAACCACCAAAGCAATCACAGCAACAACAAAAATTAAATGGGACCTGATCAAATTTAAATGGGTCCTGCAGGACCAAGGACACAATCAAAAGAGCAATGAGATGACCCACAGAATGGGAGAAAATATTTGCATTCTCTACATCTGACAAAGAACCAATAAACAGTAATTGGTGGGACCACACCTACGGTGCATCTTAGAAGGGTACAGGTGAAACTAACTGAATGCAGAATATAAAGGTCTTAACACAATAACTAAGAAAATGCC
>CAUYON010205945.1:0-27632 GCA_963573935.1 Arctocebus calabarensis | reverse complement strand
GATAGCTTTGTCTTCCATGTCAGAAATCCTTTCTTCTGCTTGCTCCATTCTGTTGCTGAGGGATTCTACTTTGTTTCTCAGATCTTTGAGGGCTGCAACTTTTTGTCTCAATGTGTCCAAATCTTTGGTCATTTGGTCTTTGAATTCCTTGACTTCTGGAGACAATTTTTGAAATGCACCCTAAATTTCTAAATCCATCTTTTCCTCTATTTTATTAATCTTGTTTGCAATCCAAAATTTGAATTCGATTTCTGACATCTCAGCCATCTGTTTATGCATAGGATCCCCACTTGTGTCTGCCAAATTGTTCCTCGGGGGGGTTGACCTAGTCTGGTTGTTCATATTCCAGAGCTTTTCCATTGATTCCGCCCTATGATTAATTTTACACTGTTTGGCTGGATGAGTAGATAGGACAATTTGGGCTGGGAGTCTAGGAATAGTAATTGACCAGTCTTTTGCTTGAAAGCTGGGAGTGGTGTCTGTACCTTTTCCCCTTGAGTTTTGCCAAGGACCCATAGAGTGCTATTGCTTGTGAAACTGGGAACCTTCTTGGTGTGGTGCGGTTAAGTGGCTCTGTCTTATTTTTAGCTGGTCTTTGTCTTATCCTAGAGAATCTGTTACTCTGGATTGAAATCTGTGCTGTGAAGAAGTACCAGCAGTTAAGTCACACCCCCCCCCACAGGCAACCATTTGAAAAGCAAAATCAAACCTTCCCACTACCACACACCCAGAGTACCACTTTGAAAAGTCCTCAGGTGATTGGCCCAGCCAAAGAGGTGTAAATCAATTGTCCTAGCCAGCACCGATTTCAAATGGAAGAGTTAAAAAGTCTCTGGCAACTAGATAGCAGGAATGTGCTGGAAGCTCTAGTACAACCCTCACTCCAGTGCTCTGTTAGCTCAGGAGGACCACCCCCCCCCACAGCAAGTAGATTAGTCTGGGAAGGTTGATGCCTCCTTCCCAACCTTGTCCCTCTGTTACATCCGGTTGGTGGTAACAGCTGTGAACCAGTTTCCTCCAATGAGCAGATGCTCCAGAGGTTTGCCCCTGCCTGGGTCATATTGAGGTCTGTGGCTCCTCAACCAGTCCACTATTCCCTGTCACTGTTTGGCAGGGAGAAGTGAGACCTGACTACCTGGGTACTTGATAGGGGCTGGAGCTTTTCACTAAGTTCCAGCCCTATTCCTGATTGATGTTACTGCTGGAACAGATAAGTTCGTAGAATTTATTTCTGTCTAGTCTATTTTCCCTGATCAGACTTGGGCTGCAAATAGGTCTGACTCAGTCTGTGAGTTCCAGCCCTTTGCCTCAGGTTTCATCCCTAGGGCCAGGCGAGTCTGAAGGTAAGCAAAGCAGCCTCTGCACATATGCTAATCCTTGCGCTCTGTCCCGGCCGGCAACGCCATATCCTTCACGTGCCTTGGTTGCTGGCTCACTCTGCCGGTGGCTACCACCAGAGAAGATGCCCGCTTCCCCTGGCCACCCAGAAGACTGGGAGTGTCACCTCAAAATATCCCCAGGGATGCAAGCCCTCTTGCTATTGTTCCCTGCAGCTGATGTTGCTGTTTTGTGCCTCAGGGGACCTTCTTTCCAGCTGGGCCTCTTCTCCGCTCAGTTTCCTCTCACCACTCCCAAGCTGGAAAATCAGTACAGATCAGCAACTGTCCATGCCCTGTCCACATCCCTCGAGAAAATCTCCAAGAATCTGGACTCTGTGGGGGATAAGCCTCCAGATCTCAGGGTGAGAGTGGAGGGGAATACCAGGAACTCAAACTTGCAGGTAGAGAATATGTACTGTTTTATGCCTGGTGGGTTAGTGCCACAGCACCCTAGTAGGGGAAGGAGATGTGGTTTTTAGAGGGTCTATCCTGTGGGGTAGAGTGGGAGGACATCTGAACTCTGCTTGCTTGTTTGTATGGAGGTATGGAGCATACTGTGAGCCTCTCTCGTGGGGGAGAGGACTCCCTTCCTCTTGGTGATGTGCTCTGTACCTTTTTGTTTGTGTCCTCGGGGTCTCAGGTCACCCCAGCAGGGTTGATATGCATTCTTTGACCTTTTCTTTTGGCTCAGTTCCAAACTGTCAGCTTTCTTGCTGAGTTTCTGTCCTTTAACTCTCCTTCTGGACGGGAACCTCGGTGGAATGCTGGCTACAGACCGCCTTCTTGGCTCCTCCCCCTTGGTCCCCTTTCTATGTAACATCCCATAAGGTATTCAATTTGAATGTTATATTTCTAATTTTCTTGGTAAGGAATATTCTTTTCAATTTAGTTTGAATGATGCTAATATTTTCAGAAAATCATATAATGTTTATTTTAATGTAGAGCCTATTGCATTATCTTGGGGAATTTTACTTTATCTCAGGATATGTCTTTTTCTCCTGAGATAGAACATCCATAGCCAATTAAATGAACATTAAAGTCTCACTCATGGGGGGGAGAGGTCCAAAATGGTGGACTTTAGACAACTTCTCACTAGCCACTCTCAGTGAGATCAGGGTGAAGGGATGCCAGCCACATTTTTCTGGATTGGCCTTTCCAGAAGCATCATTCCATCAGTTTAGTGAGATAGCAGGGTACTCCAGAAGCTGAGGAAGAGGCCATTTCAACTCCTTAGCACAAAGACAAGGACAATTAAGAAGGAGGAAGTGAAAGGAGAAAGCAGGAGAAAGAAGTGAACAGGAAGAAAACACATAAGGAGAAAACAACAAAAAATTCTGGCCACATGAAAAGCCAGAACAAATCAACCCCCTCAAAAGATCAGAAAGCCATTATCACAGAGGATCTTAAATATACAGCGTAATGAAAGAAAATGTATTTAGAGTATGGATGGCAAAAACAAAAAGAATTGAAGAGAAAGTGGAAAACCACCAAAATGAAATCCAAAAATTGAGAAAAGAAATGACTGAAAGACATGATGAAATTAGAAAAGATATATTGGAGCTTAAGGAATTGAAGGAGTGACCCAAGGAACTTAAAGATTCAGTAGAAAGTATCAATAACAGGTTATATCATGGAGAAGAAACAATCTTAGAAATAAAGGATAAGGCTCTTGAGTTAACTCAGACATTTAAAAAGGCAGAAAAGAAGAAAATAAAAGCAGAGCAATGTCCTAGAGAATTACAAAATTTTATGAAGCTTTCAAACATATGAATTATAGATATCCCTGAAGCAGAAGAAGATGGACCCAAAGGTATGGATGCCCTACTGGAGGATATCATAACTGAAAATTTCCCAAGCATCACCAAAAATGCTGACATACTCTTTTTAGATGGATCTCAAACCCTGATTTATCTCAATACAAATAGAGCATCTCCTAAACACATTGTAATGATCTTGGCCAAGGTCAAAATGAAAGAGAAAAATTCTACAAGCAGCCAGATGTAAGTAGCGATTGACCTACAAGGTCAGATCCATCAGAGTGACAGCAGACTTTTCAGCTGAAATTTTTCAAGCCAAAAGAGGGTGGTCTACCACCCATCTAACTTTAACCTTCTTAAATAAACAATTGTTCATGCCAGGTTTCTGTGTCCTGCTAAACTAAGTTTCATATTGAATGGAGAAGTCAAATCTTGTACTGGCATGCAAATATTGAGGAAATTGAGCACAAAAATATCAGCTCTGCAGCAAGTACTCAGACTCCTTCTTCACACTAACCACCATGATGGATCACTAACAAAGTAGATACCCAGAGACTAAAGGGCAAAACTGAGTTTCCACTATGGCACAAGGAATAAAATTAAGCAATGGGCCTT
The DNA here is from genome assembly GCA_963573935.1 of Arctocebus calabarensis. NCBI lineage: Eukaryota > Metazoa > Chordata > Mammalia > Primates > Lorisidae > Arctocebus > Arctocebus calabarensis. Next base: position 23,881 of record CAUYON010205945.1, on the reverse strand, counting down.
GACAAAATAAGACAAACAAAACTCTGCCATACTTATCAATTCTCTCAGTAAATGAGAGTGACTTGAATTTCCCACTGAAGAGGCATGGGCTGGCTGACTAGATAAATAAGCACATGCCAATTATATAATCTTGTCAGGAAATACATCTAACTTCTAGGGACAAAACAAGATTCAGGATGCAGGGTTGGAAAACAATATTTCAGGCAAATAGAAATCAAAAGAAAGAAGGGGGTCACAATTTTATTTTCAGATACAAGTTGATTTAAAGGAACAAAAGTCAAAAAGGACAAAGATGGTCACTATATATTGGTTAAGGAACCAATATAAGAGGACATTTGAATTCTAAATATCTTTATATTTAGAATAACTTAAATGCTCCCAGATTTATGAAATGAACAGTACTGGTCTGAACAATTCTAAACATCATAATATATGGGCACTTTAACACCCCTCTGATGGAACTTCACAGATCCTCCAAACAGAAACTAAACAAAGAAACAAAGGACTTCAGTGCAATCATAGAACAACTGGGCTTAATAGACATATAGAGACCATACCATCCCAAAGTTAATGTTATACATTCTTTTTGTTAGCTCATGGATTATACTCCAAAATTGATTCTATCCTAGGACTCAAATGAAACCACCACAAAATTAAAAGAATTAAATTATACCTTGCATCTTTTCATACCACATGGGAATAAATGTAGAACTCAATTCCAACAAAAACCTTTATCTCCACACAAAATCACAGAAACTAAACAGCCTTATACAGAACAACAGCTGGATCAAGGAGGAAGTAAAGAAAGAAATCATTAGATTCCTTGAACATAAAGACAATGAAGTCACAAGCTATCAAAACTTGTGGAATACTGCAAAGGCAGTCCTAAGATGAAAATATATCACATTAGATGCTCATATAAAAAAAAAAAAATAGAAAAAGACCACATCAACAATCTAATGAATTATCTCAAGAAAATGGAAAATGAACAGCATTCCAATCCCAAACCTAGCAGAATAAAAGAAATAACCACAATTAAATCAGAACTAAATGAAATTGAAAACAAAAGAATCTTTCAGAAATAATGAAACAAAAAGTTGGTTCTTAAAAAAGATAAACAAAATTGATAACCCAGTGGCCTGATTAACTAGAAACAAAAAAAAAGATTGCTAATAACCTCAATCAGAAATTAAAAGGAGAAATAACAACAAATATTACAGAGATACAAGCAATCATTTCTGAGTACTACAAAAAACTCTTTGTCCAGAAATTTGATAACTTGGAGGAAATGGACCAATACATGGAATTGCACCATCTCCCTAGACTTAACTAGGAAGAACTAGATCTCTTGAAAAAATCAAGATCAAGCACTGTAATTGAAGAAGCAATAAGAGGCCGGGCGCTGTGGTGGGCGCCTGTAGTCCCAGCTACTTGGGAGGTGGAGGCAGGAGACTTGCTTGAGCCAGGAATTGGAGGTTGCTGTGAGCTGTGATGCCACAGCACTCTATCCAGGGTGACAGCTTGAGGCTCTGTCTCAAAAAAAAAGAAGAAGCAATAAGAAAAACTCCTGGTCAGGCCACGGCCCAGCGTGCTTGTTGTCGCTCATTGTTCCTCTCAGGGCAGTCCAGTTTCTGGTATTCGGCACCTAAAATTAAACAGCCACCGTGTGAAGCAAAAAGGCAAAGACCAAGACCACCAAGAAGCACCCTAAACATATAACATCCCATGTGTTTGCCATGTTTGACCAGTTATAGATTCAGGAGTTCAAAGAGGCCTTCAACATGATTGATCAGAACAGAGATGGTTTCATTGACAAGGAACATTTGCATGATATGTTTGCCTCCCTAGGAAAGAATCCCATTGATGTATACCTTGAAGCCATGATGAATGAGGCTCCAGGCCCCATCAATTTTACCATGTTCCTCACAATGTTTGGTGAGAAGTTAAATGGCACAGATCCAGAAGGTGTCATCAGAAATGCTTTTGCCTGCTTTGATGAAGAAGCAACAGGAACCATTCAGGAAGATTACCTGAGGGAGCTGCTGACAACCATGTTTACAGATGAGGAAGTGGATGAGCTGTACAGAGAAGCACCTATGGACAAAAAGGGGAATTTTAATTACATTGAGTGCATGTGCATCCTTAAGCATGGAGCAAAAGACAAAGATGACTGAAAGAACTCTAGCTGAAACCTTCCAATTGCATTGTTCTGCTCTTTCACTTTTTAGACATTTCCCCCACCCTCATAGAACCTTTTGCATGCAACTTAGTTTCACAGCTTTGCCTTTTTTTTTTTTTTTAAGTATTTATTCCAAACCTTTCTGCAACTTAGCATTTGTATAATCAGACTGGAAATGGGGATAAGGTTGTAAATTGTATTGAAAAAGAGATTGAGAATAAAAATCAGCAAATGTGAAGCCTTGGAAAATAAAGAAAAAAAAAGGAAAGAAAAACTCCTAACAAATAAAGCCATAGACCAGATAGCCTTACACCAGAATTCTATCAAACCTTCAAAGAAGATCTTGTGCCTATACTGCAAAACCTGTTCCAAATATTGAGAAGGAAGGAACCCTCCCCAACACATTCTATGAAGTAAATTTTACTCTGATACCAACACCAGGAAAGAACTCAACTACAAAGGAGAACTATGGATAATAAAATCCTAGTAAATAGATGACAACTATACATTAAAAAAATTGTATGTCATGATCAAATAGGCTTCAACCCAGGGATGCAAGTTGGTTTAACATATGCAAATCCACAAATGTAATTCACCACATAAATAGAAGCAAAAACAAAGACCATATGATCCTCTCAATAAATGCAGAAAATGTATTTGTTAAAATTCAGCATCTTTTTCTAACGAGAACATCTAAGAAAATAGGCATAGATGGCAGATTTCTTAAACTGACAGAAGTCGTGTAAAACTCACAGCCACTATAATATTGAATGGAATAAAATTGAAAACATTTTCAGTAAGAACTGGAACCAGACAAGGATGCCCACTATCACCACTACTATTAAACATAGTTCTGGAAATTCTAGCCAATACAATCAGGCAAGAGAAGGATATTAAGGGCATCTAACTGGGGGTAGAGTAGGTAAAATTCTTACTCTTTGTTGATGACTTATATGTAGAAGACTACAGAGACTCAGCCACAGACTCTTGGAAATGATTAAGAAATACAATAACATCTCAGGGTATAAAATCACAAATTTGAAGCCTTTGTATACGCCAATAACAGTCAAGTTGAGAATTAAATCAAGGACATAATACTCTTTGGAGTAGCTTCAAAGAAAATGAAATGCCTGGTTATCTATCTTAAAAGGGGAAGGGGGTGAAGAATATTTACAAAGAGAATTATGAAACTTTAACAAAAGAATTAGCAGAAGACATTAACAAATGGAGGAACATACCATTCTGTTGGCTGGGAAGCATCAACATTGTTAAAAATGTCTATACTACTCAAAATAATCCACAGATTTAATGTAATCCTCAATTAAAATAGCAACATCATACTTAGAAGAACTGGAAAAAATAGTGCTTTGTTTTGTATAGAACCAAGAAAAATCTTGTATGGCAAAGAAAATTCTTAGAAATAAAAAGAAATCTGGAGGTGTCACTCTACCAGACTTCAGATTATATTAAAAGTCCATAGTGATTAAAACAGCATGGCATGGGTATATGGCTATGTCTATAGACATAGATCTATGGAACAGAATGGAAAACCTAGAGATGAACCCAGCTATGTATTACCATCTGAGCTTTGATAAACCTAACAAAATCATAGACTGGGGAAAAGATTCCCTATTCAATAAATGGTGCTAGGAGAACTGTATAACCACATACAGTGGCACCTTTCACCACTTAAAAAATTGACTCATGATAGATAAAAAATTTAAATCTAAGACATGAAAAGACAAAAATCCTAGAAGAAAGCATGGGAAAAACTTTTGATGATATTGGGCTGGGGAAAAATTTTATGAAAAAGACTTCATTGTCAACCACCACCACCACAAAAATAAATAAATAGGACTTAATTATGCTAAAAAGTTTCTGCAAATCTAAGGACATAACAATTAAAGCAAATAGACAATCTTCAGAATGGGAAAAGATATTTTCATGTTATGAATCTTACAAAGGGTTGATAACTAGAATCGGCAGAGAATTCAAATTAATTAACTAAAAGACGGAGCAAACAACCTCATCTATCCCCGAGCAAGAAACAGGAACAGAACTGTCTCTGAAGAAGTCACGTGAATGGCCAACCAAACATATGAAAAAATGTTCATTGTCTCTACTAATCAGAGAAATGCAAATCAAAACCACCCTGTGATATCATCTAACCCACATGTCAGAATAGCCCATAACACAAAGTCCCAAAGCTGCAGATGCTTGGCACAGATGTGGAGAGAAGGGAACACTTCTAAACTGTTGGGGGATTGCAAACCAATATGGTCTCTCTGGAAAGAAGTATGAAGAATCCTCACAGAACTAAATGTAGTCCTTGCATTTGATCCTGCAATCCCAGTACTAGGTATATACCCAGAAGGAAAAAAAAATAATCTCATTACAAGGACATTCACACTAGAATGTTTATTGCAGCTCAATTCATAATTACCAAGATGTAGAATCAACTCAATTGCCCAATAGCACATGAATGGATTAATAAACTGTGATAAATGTATACCATGGAATAGTATTCATCCATAAAAATGATGGAGACTTTACATCTTTTCTATTAACCTGGATAGAGTTGGAAAACATTCTATAAAGTATCACAAGAACAGAAAAGCTAGTATCCAAAATACTCAATACTAATATCAAACCAGTAGACAAAAAAAATACACCTACATGAGAGAAAAATACAATGAGAGGGCAGTATGGGCAGAAGGGAGTGAGAGGAGGAGGGAGAAGGATTGGTGTGCTCTCACCAAATGGGCACAACGTAAGGGTGCAAAGTACAACTCCTGGGTGAGGGGCACAACTACAACAGGGACCTTACCTAACAAATAAACATTGTAATCTAATCAGTTGTACCCTCATATTAATATGAAATTAAAAAAATAAAGTCTCCCTGTAGTCCCAGCTACTCGGGAGGCTGAGGCAAGAGAATTGCTTAAGCCCAGGAGCTGGAGGTTGCTGTGAGCAGTGTGACGCCACGGCACTCTACCCAGGGCGATAAAGTGAGACTCTGTCTCCACAAAAATAAATAAATAAATAAATAAAAATAAAGTCTCATTTATCCCTTTTTATACTCAAGAAATAGTCACTTACTTCATGCCTATTAAGTGCAAGATACTGGTGGAGGTGAGGATTCCTAGGATCTGTTGTCATCTGAAGGACATGGGGATTGCAGAGGGGGGGTGGTCAGGTAGTTGCAGGACAAGGCAGTGTAGGATTAGTAGAGTCATCAGAATGGCACTGATGCTCAGAGACGTCCACTGGCTGTGCGCAGGGGCATGTAGAACTTTATAGACTCACATTGTGGGTCCATGAGAGAAGCCGTGGATGGCATGAGCTCTCCCTTAAAGGCACATTCCTGAATTCAGATTCCAACTCTGCTGCTTATTGCCTCTGGAAAGCTTGGGTAAGTTCTTTTGTCTGCCTTAGTTTCCTTGTCTAGTATGCTTGTAATTGTATCTACCTCCTAGGGTGGTTGCATATTGCAACATGAAAAAGTCTAAGGAAGTGGGTGCCGTATTATCATATGCCTTGGCACTGTGGGACAGCTGCCTGTTCACCTAGGAGGAGGATTGGGGAGACACTTAGTTTATGGCAGAGTGCCTGAGGCTTGGACAGGGATACTTAGGGTGCTCACAGAGTAAGAGATACACTCACAGGGAGTGGTGAGTGGACCGTGTCCCTAAAGAAGACCTGAGTCACAGCTGAGAGTGGACAAGACAATTCAGGGAGAGGGAGGCCACAGGTTTGAGTATGTCAGGTTAGAGATGACAAGAGGGTCAGCCTGCACCAGGGGAGGCAAGGGGGATGCAGAGTTGGCTTGGAGGGTCCAGGACTCTGCAGTTCAGGTAGCAAAGAAGCTTTGGCTTTTTGCCTTTGAATCCTGGAATTTAGGAGAAGACATTGACAATCATTTGCTCTTCCTTAACCAGATTGAAGGTCAGGAAGGGTAAGTGCCAAGTTCAGGCCACCCAGCTGGCTACCAGCAAGGTTGCTAGCACCCAAATCTGATTTTCTGTGTCTGGAGCACCGTCCTGCCTTCTTCACATTTGCTGCTTCACATTTGCTTCAAATATGTACTGAACACCCACCCCGTGCAAGGCAGCAGGCTGCTCCCTTTTGGACAAAGAGGGAAAGAATCTAGGCCAAAGGATAAATTGCTTCAATGCTGTCATTCTAAATGGTAACCAAGGTGGTTACTTTATATTTAACCTTCTTGTAAGGTCAGGGAATGACAACACATTGTTCACCCTTTGATGTTTGCTAAGCAAATATAAAGTTTGTGTATTGGCGTGAACCCAACGTTTGGTTTGAGAACTCTCAAATTGCAGCTTGCAGAGTGGTGCATGAGGGTAAGCAATATATAGATGTGATAAGGAAGGAGCATATCAGTTATATGCAGAAGTAACCATTTGTTATTTGCTTGGAAAATTTTTTTTGGCCGATGTATTTTGCTTAATACCTTTTCTTGCATTAAATGGAACACATGCTTAAGCTCACTAATGTTGTGGCAATCTTTAAAAATAGGTATCTATTCTTGGCTTTGAAGGAATTCAGAAGCATTCTTCTTAACTTTGTTAGGAAGACTATGCACATTTATGCTTTGAAGAAGAAGATGCAGATTAAGGAATTTTTGAAAATGACAAGTCAGGGCACTGGCCCCGCTCAGACTGATTGAGAGGGGAAGTGATTTGCTCTAACACTGGAAGAAATGTCTCTCGTATGATGCTGTTTTCTATTGAATTCTAGGAGATCATTTCAGTTCTATTTTATCAAGAGCTTAATCTGCCTATTATTGATTAGTTTATGTATTATATTTTCTTTCTTTTTTTCCCCATTTTACTTCATAATGAAATTTTGAATTGATCTAACCCTGAGGATTTATTCAAAATAAAGCTAGGGCACTATTTTTCCTGGGGATGTAGGACTTTAAGGGGATACATGAGTAGAAAGTGAGAAGAAAGAGCTTCTTCTCTGAAGTTTTCTGTGACTGAGACAAGATATTGAGCAAATGACTCAATTTCTTTTCCCTTCAGTTTTCCCCTTCGTGAAACAATTTTATAATACCCGGGACAGCTGCCTGTGAAGTAATTTTCTCTCCTTGGAAGAAAGGAGCTCTCAAAATTTGATATGTGATTAGGCAATTCATAGCTTTTGATTTGTACTAAAGAGCCAAGTTTAACAATATTATTTTGGCCAGTGTTCTGAAGAAAATTAAGTTGATTTTCATAATCACTTGGACTTACCAGGCCATGATGTCCACAATAGCTACATGGCTATACAAACTCACATTGTCACTGTTCCCGGCAGATGAATATGTATATGGTTTTTCAACTTCGCTTTTTTTTTTTTTTTTTTTGGTCTTGTCTGATCAGATACACATTCCAAGAAATTACCTTAAAATTTGTTTCACCATTAAAGTGACATTCTCAGCTGCACTCCAATCAACCGGATAAAAGCAGAGAACTCGTCAGAAGTTGCTCTCGTTGCCTATCACTTTTCAAAGTATGTGTGTGTGAAAGAGCCTTCATCCCTCTCTGACTATTGTTAGAAAAACAAAAAACAAAAAACAAACTAATGATGTATTATAAGATGCTTTCCATGCCAAAAGATTCCAAAACTCTTTGCAACCTCGCATATAAACAAGAATTACTTCATTGCCATTGAAATGCGGCCACTTCTTGGACAAAAAGTGGCAGCTGTTTAATAATGCATAGCAACATTTCAAAACAAGTGAGGCCTGGAAGTGAAGGGCAAACTTGCATCCAAGTCAAATCACCTGGGAAGTTTCTTGGGCCGAGTTGTGCTGTGGCAGAGAATGAACTTTCATAACTGCAGGAGGCCCAGGAATTAGTTTGATGTCTCCCTGGAAAAGTCAGCCCTGTTTTGTTTAGCACTGGCTCATGGTCACCTGTTAAGTCACGCAGCTTCCAGACTGTACACTGGCGGATAGTCTCTAAAGTGCAGCCAGTTTTAGACCCTGGCTGACTTGGAGGTGCTGGGCAGCCTGGAGAGATGGCCTTGGATGAGAGCCATGGTGGCTTGACCCCTGCAATAGTATTTGGAACTACAAGTGGCCCCGGGTGATAGAATGCAGAAATTCATCCAATTCTTCCTGGTTACTATAAAGTGTGTTCTCCAACTTCTGAAACAATTCCTACAGATTGATTGACTTCATGTCTATACCATGCTTCCTATTGATCTGCTCTTACATGCCACCAGTTCTCAAAATAAATCCAGAGTGTCTCTTTTCTAATAAAATTCTGATCAGTAAAAAAAAAAACAAACTGTTCCTTTAGGCAAAAAAAAAAAAAAAATGAACTTACAAGTAGATTCATCTGTGCTGAGTAGAAAAGTAAAAGCTTGATGACCACTTGTATTGCTTCGTGCTTTCTGTGGTCTCCGGTGTAGTATGATTGTTTTTATGGTTAAAAGAGGGAAGTCATCACAACATACCAAAACTAATGGAGTGCATTAGGAGCAGTGCTTGTGGGGAAATTGTGAGCTGTAAAAGAATACATTAAAAAAGAAGAAAGACCTCAACTAAATAACCTTCTTAAGGTTCTTCTGTACACCTTAAGAAACTAGAAAAAGAGCAAATTAACCTCAAAACCAGCAGAGAGAAGGAAATAACTAAGACTAGAGTATAGATACATAAAACAGTGAATAAATAAACAATAGAGAAAAGCAGTGAAACCCAGGAGTTGATTTTTTTGAAAGATCAACAGAGTTTACAAGCTTTTAGCTAGACTGACTACAAGGAGACACCCACTCGTGGCAGGGTCTGGTTCTCTCCCTTTGAGGGTCTTGACAGTGCCTGGCTTGTCTTTTCTCACCCATGTCAGTGAGTCTTTTCAGTGCTGTCTTGGGCTACCAGAGTAAGGAAGGGTCCACGGACATTTCTGACTTGTGTGACAAAGGTGGAGTAAAACTCTGTGTTCTCCACATCTCAGACATTCTCATATGAACAAAAAGGGAGTGTCAAAGGCAATCCACAGTAGGGAGTTTGGGGGGAAGAAACCTGGTGTAGGGGTGAGTGGTGGAGGGTAGCCTGGAGTTTGGGTTGAGTCAGATCAGAAGATTTTAGGATGACTGTTACCTTTACAGCCCCAAATCACTCCCAGAGTGCAGCAGTTCCATCTTCTCAAAATGTAGGAAACAGGGCTGTTGTTCCAATTCACTATATCCTGGTGACAGTTCTGATTCTCCATGGAAAATTCCACATTTCCTAACTAGGTCCAAATTAAATATTGACTTTACTAATTTTAAATTGTTGCTCCCAAAGACAAATGTACTTTTATAAGGACATTCTGAAGAAATGTTTTGAGTGATCACTAAGATACTATTTCTACCAGATGAGCTTCCATGGAGGTAAGGGACTATGGGAGCAGCAGATATGGGCACCAGTGACCTGCCCAGGGAGAGGCAGCAAGAGTCCTATTCAGAAACACTGGCCCTGACCGGTTGCCCAGAGCAGCTGCCGGGCCCAGGCAGTGCTCACTTGTGCCTGCCTTGGTGAAGACTCCTCTCTCTCTGGCCCATGATGTGTTCTCCATGTCCCACTGTTCTCCATGTCCTTCTGATCTGTAGCACCTTCCTCACCCCTGCTCTGGGTTCCCAGTATTTTCCAACTGAGCCATCCTTATGGACTCTGAATGTTCCCCAGTTTCTTCCTTATCTAATTCCTACTCCACATGTTTCTGTGGTGTGTTCAAAGACAAAATTTCAACTAATTAAGTTTAAAGATATAGTTAGCTATTGTTAGCAATTCACCTAAAGATTCAGGTAGGCATTCCACTGAGCGTGGCAGAAAAGTATGTTTTTAGAGGGTAATTTGAGCAGGAACAAGAAAATGGCTTAATACAAAAACTGGATTGGTTAACATGAGGTTATTTCATGTTACTTTCCTTGTAAGGGTTAAAGCAGTGGGGACTTTGTTATCACACCAGCAAACACTGCCCTGTTGGGGGATTTGGCTATCATCTCCCTCCTTATTTCTCAGAAGGTCAGATCAACAACTTTGTTTTGGTTTGAAACATAAAACTTTACCCCGAGTAACTCCATTTTGGTTGGGTCTGTTGGGACCCAGCTCAGTCCAAATCAATACCTCTGATGAGTTTCGTGTAACAAGTGCCAGCAACCTGTTTCTCCAGATGCAACATGGGGGAATCACTCTCACAGGGGCCCAGTATCCTTAGCATGGGTACAAGCTCTTGCCATTTGAAAAGCATCATCATCTGGGGAGGGTTTTACTTTTGCAGCCCAGGGCAACACCCTCCCTAGTCCCTTCTCCACACCATATGCTCAAGCCATGCAGGACTCCCCTGTCCCTCCAGACTCTCTTGACCTCAGCCACTTGAACTGCAGCCTTGGGAGGGACCCTGAGCTGGGATCACATGGGCAAGCTTCTCTGGACCCACAGAGAAATGTCATGATAATGAATCAGTGTTGCTTTAATGTGGGTGGTTAGGGAAAATTCAAGTTCCCCTCCCTGGCTTGGTATTATTGTAAGTCAATACGAGGATACAAGCAACCTACCCTTATGTTGCTCAGAGCAGGCAAAATTCAGGAACATGGTGGCTGTGACAAAGGTGTCCTCTCCACAACCAGGTCTCACCAGCTTTGCATAAATGTTGTTCCAACAAATGTCTAAGATATTGTATTTTCTGAGTGTGCTCCCATGGATGGGTATCTAGAAGTTGTGATATGCTCTCAGCATATCTAGCAACAGACCATGTAGCAATGAAAAGAGATGGGATGTGCAATGAATGCAAAGTGTTGGATACAGAAGGCTAGAGGTGAGGACCTCTTCACAAGTTAGTAGTGAGATGAAGTCATTTGGCAAAGCCCGAGTGGGCTTTTCTCCTTCACCTGCAGGAAGGGGTGACAGCTGAGTGGAGAGGAGAGAAAATACTCTGAAAGTCTCCATGGGCAATAGAGTGTGTTCATGTTTCCATTGTTTGTATAGTAGGAATAGGTCACTGTATTGTCTGATAGGAGCCTCAGTTTGAATAGCAGAGAAATCACTTTGGCATTACAGCACATTAGCACAGGTGTTTAGGAAGTCATATCTGCAAGGAACGACCTAAGAAGGCAGGGAAAGCTGGGGCCAGGCGCTGTGGCTCACTCCTGTAATCCCAGCACTCTGAGAGGCTGAGGTGGGTAGATTGCCCGAGCTCACGAGTTCGAGAACAGCCTGAGCAAAAGCAAGACCCCTGTCTCTACCAAAAATAGAAAAACTAAGGCAAGAGGATCACTTGAACCCAAGAGCTGGAGGAGGTTGCTGTGAGCTATGACACCATGACATTCTACCCAGGGTGACAGCTTGAGACTCTGTCTCACAAGAAAAGAAGGCAGGGAAGTCTGAAGGTACATGGGCTCTCGATCTTCAACCCTACAGCCCTGCACTGAAATACAGTCTGAGATGCATTGTGACACAACCCAAAGTCCCTTTTTGTGTAGCCTTCTTTTTGTGTACCTTTCCTCCTGTCCGAATGACTGGCACCCAGGTTCCCCTATTTAGTTCCATGTGACAATTGTTGGTCTGTTCTTAGTCATCACACCTTTCCATTGCTAGAAACCATTGGCACAGGAGGCCACCTTTGCACACAGTTCTGCCCTCTCACTTGATATCAGGTGGATGTGCCATCTCACTCGGGGCCCTGCTACCGTGAAATGTTCTTTAATCACAAAAAGCAAAGATTCTATATGGTATGTGAAGAAATCTGATTTTATTCTGAATGTGAGGAGAAAACATCGGCAGAAACATAATAGGAATGTCACTCTGGCATATTAGATGGAGCAGGAATTGGATGGGAATTGGTATTAACCTAAGAGCCTGATAAGGTGAAAATAGAGATGGAGCAATGTGGGGTCTGCCTGGTGGCCCCGTAGCTGCCCTTCTCCCCTTTTAAGATGAAACTGACCTTGACACTTTTGATCAGGATATTCTTCCCTATTGGATTCCTCCCTGGTGTGTTGAAGGTGTGCTGTGGTGCAGGCTCTGGGAGTGGGGTGTGCAGAGGTGCATGTCCTGTCTTGCCCTTGGGGACCTCCCAGGGACTTGGTGCAGGACATTCATGCTAACACTGGTAAAGCAAGTTCACCTGCATTGTAATTATGTATTTCACGCAGGCTTAATGAGATAGTAGACACATGAGGTAAATGCAGGATAATTACTTAAGATTGAGGCAAACATTTTCTTATATCCTGTGGGTATTAATGTTTAGTGACCCAGACAAGCATCTTTTAAAATCTTTTAGTCATTTATTATATACAACCTTCCTCCAGGAGGGAAAAAAGTCACACTAATTCTACTTTCAGTTCACCCAGCCTACCTCAGGTGTCTTCCAGAAATTATGGTTTCCACACTCACTTAGCAAGCACAGGAAACCCTTGTTCAGTATTTTTACTATTCAGAATACTTTATGCTTACTCATTAGCAAACAAAAGAAAAGAAATCAAAACCCAGAAACATGTTAGGTATTTTATTCTCCAATATTCATTCATATTATTAAAAAATGGATTTGCTTTTTGTCTTAGATAGGAGAACTGGATCTGTTTTTGTGAGTTTTACAGGATTCCCCCTCTGGCACCCTGCCATCAACACTGGTGTTCAACTCTGCTGTGTGTGTGTGTGTGTAGATAGCATCTTTCTGTGGTGGACCAGCTGAGAAAGAGCTGGTGTGGAACCTGCATGGATAAGGACATATTTGTGCCCACATGGAACTGTTTCATGACTGAGGCTGATTTGGACCTGTCTGGACAGTTCGGTTGTGGCCAGCTGCCCTGACGGCCCCTCCTCAGCAGCTACCACAGGTTCTGCCTCCTGGAGGTTGAGAGATTCCCTTGTCTACGTTCCTTTTGCAGGAATGGTGTCTAAGGGTAGGGGATAGGGTGTGGATGGAAGCTGTTAGTTCTCTCAAGGTAGGCATCATTGGCATAACTTACTGACAGTGAGCAAGCTAAGAGAATGAAATGTCCCCTAATTTATTCCAGGGCTTATACCACAGCTCTGTTCCTTCCTGACACTGAATATAGGCCACCCCTGAACAAGCACTAAAGGAGTCCTAAAATCTAACCTCCAAGCACATGTTCAAACTTCACGTGCCTAAATTTTCTACAAGAGCCTGACTCTGCTACTCACAGTCCCAAGCACATCTCACCTTTCCAGCCCTCACGCCTTCCACCACTTCGCTCCCTAGCCCTAGTCAGAGTGCTCTCTCCTTTCCTCCTCACCTGCGGTAATTGTTCCACCACCTCACAGACTGTGAGAGTGAATGCATGCTGAGCATGGGGCAAAGCCAGCACCATACAAGAATTTGCTCTCCCCAACTCAGCAGCAAAGGTTGTCCAGTAAAGTGGTTCAGTGGATGGGAATTCACATAGAGCAGAGAGATGTTGAAAAAAATTCATTCTGATCCCCTTTACTTAAATCATTTCTGTCGTTCTGAATTAGTTGTGTCTAGAAACTACTGACAATGCTGAAATCATTCATTAGGCAGATGAAATATTTGTGGATTTGGGGATTTGGTTTTGCTTTTCTTTTAAAAGTAGTTTTTATGTTTTTGAATTTTTTCCTGGGTTTTAGAAGTATTTTTCTCCTTGCATTTTTGTTACAATGAGTTTGGTATATGTCTTCGCTTGTTTTAAGTCCCTATGTTTTTTTCAGTTTTTTTTTAATAGTTGTTGATTTTTTTATTTTTATTAAATTATAGCTGTATATTAATGCATATATGGGGTACAATGTGCTGATTTTATGTGCAATTTGGAATGCTTACATCAAACTGGTTAACATAGCCTTCACCTCACTCCAATACCCCTATTTCCTTCTATGAGAGATTTTTAATCTAAACCTGAATTCTTAGAATTTTCTTTCTTTTGAGCTTAAAACTGAAGAACTAGAATAAAAGGAGTCACTAAAAACATCATGTTCAACACTCTTTCTCAGTAGGTTTTCCCAGATTCAGACCCTTTACATAAATATTACATTATTGATGATAATAAATCATTATTATATTATATTGTGATTATAAATTCTCCTCACATTCAGGACTTGAGCCTGTCACAGTGTATTGTTGAGGTCACTGGTTTTTTTTGTTTTTTATTTTTTTTCCTTTTGTGGGTAGGTGGGTATTTGGAGTAGGTGGGTATTTGGAGGTGAGAAAGGTGGCGAGTTCAGGGATAGAAGTAACAGGGGATGACATTTTTAACACTTTTTCTGAAGTTTGAGAAAGGACTGAATGAACCTGGTTAAATAAAGCCAGATTTGCTCTAAAAAAAGAATCAAAAAAACCTCTAGAAAATGGCAAGAGATATATTCGAGAAAAATAAGGAAAGATGCCTCCAGTCCACAGAGGCACAGATATGCCTCTGTGTTTTGCATGTCACCCCTTCTTGGTCAAGAGAAGGGGGTGCAAAGCCCAGAGTGACTTGCTTCCTTTAGAAATAGCTCAGTGGCCTGACATCAGGGCAGGACACCACCCCTCCTATATTTGTGGTGGTGGTAATTCAACACTGAATGTAAAAACCGGAACCTTCTTCCACTTCTGAGGTCACCACAAGCGATTGTGCAAGTCACCAGTTCCTTGGCCATTCAAGTCATTGTTTGTCTTTCTAACAACAGAGCCATAAATCAGTCACTGGAGTGCTCTCCGGCTTGGGGATAAAGTGTGAGTTTTCCCATCCTTGAGAGTCAGCCAAGAGGGTCAGATGGCAAGGCCACCAAGTCAAAGTGGGAATGAACTGAAGACTGGAGCCCGGGTCCGCAGGCCCCAGGGGCCAAGTTCCCCTTTGCTGCTGTACTTTTTCCACAGGGGCTGACTTTGTTCTCACTTCCTGTTATTTCACTAGGTCATCTTTTTCTGGTGTGAGTGTGTGGCCTCTCCCTGTCACATTATCCAAGCCATTGCCTCATCAAAACAACAGCATCATCCATACTTCAGGAGAAAGATGTCAGCTTTGATTTGTTTGTTTTTTAGGTAAACAGTCATCTGATTTTCGCAAGATGGTACCGTGCAGTGGATATAGAAGTAAAAAGTTTAGTCTGCCCCCAGGGGCTGTGTTTTTCTTATAGGTGTGTGTGGGGGGGTGTAGTTTTAAGACATTTGGAAAGTGATTTCTTTTCCTCAGGTGAATAATATTTTGAGCCGGTTCTTTTGTGGTCATGGCGATAACCTAAAATTGCCTCTTCTTCATATGAATGTAGTTACCGATGGGTGTTTGTGCCTGTGTAAGATAAGCCATGATCACCAGCACACAGAGAGGAAAACAATTATTCTCACTTCCATCCATGATATGTGATGTTTCTGCCCTGGTTCATGAAATTGATCTGGATGCAAAGAATGTATTTCACTTGAGAAATATGTAAGAAAATGTTATTATGACTAATTTCCTATTCTTCCTGGTTCTACCCCACAGTAAGGCATGATATTTTTGTCTATGGTAAGCATTTTACCTGAGGGCTTTCAACTACAGCATTTACTCATTTGGAAAATGTTTGTGTAAAGTCTGAGGACTTTTAGAATCAGATCAGTTCCTCTCTGCTAATTGGGCAGAGTGGCTACTCTTTCTGATTCCAGTTTCTGCTAGTCTGAGGGGCCCTGAAGGGATTTAATGATAGCAAGCCTAAGGAAAGTGCCTGTGGGCCACGAGCATTCCCTTAGTCAATGGAGCTATTACGTTAATGTCTGATTCTGGAGAAGTGGACACTATGCCTTGATTGTGTTACTGTGTTAGCAGTGCTGGTCTTGAGATTAAACCATTTTCTTTGTCCTTCACTGTAATTCATTTGACTATTTTTATCCAAGAACAAAATGAGACACTGAGTTCCTTTGCTTTTGAACTGTGCAAACTGAGAGTCCTGTGATTTTTATCATAATTGAGGTGTTTTATAAATGGAATACTTAAAATAAAGATTCCTCGCAATTTGGGTCATTATTTCTTGCTTGACTACAAGACTGGGTGCTGTGATATCTATATTCCAGTGGATTTAAAAGCTATTCTTCCTCTGACAGAGGTGAATCATTTGCAATTATTGTTTCCACAGGAATTATTGCACTGTTCCTACAAAATGTAAAAAAAAATTAGGCTATATTTCTTAGGATTTGGTGAACAATGAAGGTTGCCATAAAATTTTAACAATGTCGGCCTTTCACACCCTCATTTTTGTGTCTGACATTTTCTTTTTGGTGGCTTGCCCTGACAATCTTTATATTGGTAACATCTGACTTCAGTGTCTGGTAGAGTAAGCTTTCCAAGCTAAATGTTAATGCTATGTCCAGTACAAATTGATTATGTCTAAAGAAATTAAAAAACAAACAAATAAACAAATTCCCTGTCCTTATTTTTAAAGCATAAATAATGAAAATGGCTTTGATCAGGGGCCCTAAAGTGGGTCTTGAGCAAATAAACACTTGTGGGAAAGGAGTCTTTTGGGGGGGAGCCTCAGTAGGGGAGCATTTGTCTAGGGTAGGAGACATTTGGTCTCTATCTAATCACGGGAAGTGGAAGAGGATTTGCGGGACCTACCAGGAGCAGACACAGATGCCCACTAGGTATGGGGGCTCCATAAAGATGGGAAGGCCTGGTAGCCAGGACTCTGAAGGCACTAACTCCCCAAAGAAAAGAGGCCACAGCTCCTGATATGTAATTAGAAAGCAAATTGCCAACTTACTGGGAAGCAGTACAGCTTATTTTAGAAATTAAACAAAATTGGGCTCTTTGGTGATGGAGAAGGGTGGCTTGGGAGTGGAAACTAAACCTCTCCCTCACTGTTTCCCAGTGGAGTGCCACAGGTTTGGGGGCAGACGTTGAAGAAAAGTTGACTTATTTGTTTTGCTTCCACCAGCACCGCAGGGATCAGTATGTCCCTTACTGCATGGAATAAACCATAAAGCAGGTTAAGAAGGTGCCATTCTCATTAGAACTTCTAGCAGCTCTATGTAAAAGATTAGAGCCAAAGAAACTGGTATGCCTCTTACAGCTTCTTAAGGGGAAAAATCCCCCTATTCTGATTCTCTGATCCCCACTCTGAAAGCATAGTGAATTGGAAAACACTCTGGGAAATCCCTTGCTCTGAGTTTCCATTTTGGGAATCCCTTAGTGAAGTATCCCTGGGACTGAAAACAAGTCACTTCATCCTGCTAGATTTGGGATGATCCCCAGCACTGTGCCAGCACTTTCAAAACATTACCTCATTTAATGGTGAAGCCACCAGTTTCTTGCTTTCTTTTGCACAAACTACTCAGATGAATAAGGACAGGGTCAAGGTATAAAATACAGATTTATAATAATAATAAAGTAATAGGTGCTCTTATTTGAGAACCCTTTGTGTGCCAGGCATGTACCATTTATGATGGAGATATGAAACAGTTCCCAATATCACCTTATTTAATATTTACAGTGATCCTGTGAAGCAGGTACTGACTGAGGGTCACAAAGTCAATATGTAATGGTGAAAGTCTAAATCTAAAATTATTTTATTCTAAATCCTGAGCTATCCTGCGTCATCTTTTGCCAACTCTGTATTTTAGCTTCATGGGGCTATACTGAAGAATGATCCCAGGTGGCACCTGTGGCTTAGTTGGTAGGCGCCGGCCCTATATACTGAAGGTGGTGGGTTCAAACCCAGCCCCAGCCAAACTGCAACAACAACAACAACAAAATAAATAAAAAACACTGAATTAAAAAAAAAAAAAACAAAGATTCCCCCCTCCTGCTGGGGTAACATTTCTAATCATTCTTCTATTTAACAAATTACAAATACTTTAAGATGTTTCTTTTTATGTAGACCACACATGGGGCATCTGTACTGTTCCTTTAGGAGGTGCCGCCAACCGTCTTGTCCATCTTCACCCCTGTCCCACCAAGATCCAGTGGGTCCCTGGGTGCTGGTTCTAGAATGTCCCATTTCCTTTATCCTCATATCAAGTGACAAATAGATTACAGTCTTGGGTTCACGTGACTGTGCTGCAATGCTTGGCTCTCCTAGGTGAGGTTATTGTCAGACTTTGGAAAAACAAACTCTTTGCTCATGCTGCTGCAATTGCATCAAATGTTCTGTTTTCATTTTCTTCCTATTGCTGCTGCTGTTATTTTCCCTACAGACATTGAAATTAAGAGAGAGATATCTTCAAGAGTATGTTTCACACAGGCATTTGAGCTACTCTGGCAGAAAACAACCAGGACCCCCAAAAGAACATGGACCTCTTGAAATAGTGTGTCCCAGCCCAGGTCTCATCAGTCCCTGGGTTCACAGGAAGAATATGGGCCCAGAATATCTGTTATCAGAGAAAGAAAAGATAGATGAAATCTGACACAGCTAAAGCTTTAGGCAGACGATAATGTAGGAGAAAATATATTGTTTTTCACAATTGACAAAGGTACTAAAAACTAAAGAAAGCCATACACTTTATCTTCTTAGTTGTAAAAATTGGCTTTTCTTTGATTATGTTTACTGGCCGCTTAAGTAGCTTCCCAGTTCTGAATCCATTCCTCCACATTTCAGGAGACAGCCCATCTCAGAGAGGACCTAAATCTTTCTGCATGTGGTGGAAGGTCAGAACATGGATCTTCAGTAAGAAAAAGAGGCATGAGGAGCAGAGATCCAAGTGGAGTGTGCCCTCCCCCAGCTGGACTGTGCTGGGAGACAGAGGAAGGGGGGCGGCTAGCAGGTCAGCTCTAGTCCTGCTGAGAGTGGTCTGGGGCCCTTCGGCTCTGAGGGATGAGGGGAGAAGAGTTATCAAGGAAACTAAGCCCCTAAGGCCAGGGCTGAAACCCAAGACTTTCCAGGCATTCACCAGCCACAGAGGGCCCAGCTGAGACAAGGGACCATACCTTGTGGGCAAGCAGTACCTTGCGGACAAGCAGAGGTCATCAGCACACCCCTGGAGACTGATACAAGGTCAGAAGGGACCCTATTCCCCTGCGGGAGGGTATGTTTGTCATCTGCCACTCATACACCTGGATGCTACCTTTAGGAGCTGAGTGGGAGGGAGCAGCTGCTAGAGACAGGGTGTTTTTATCTGAGTGACACTCAGTATCGCTTATTACTATTAGCAGAGAAAGTTTCAGTGGTCTGGTGGGAAGACTGGGTTATTAACAGTGTAATGCACTTCTCCACACATTTGAGTTTAACTGCTTAATGGGGCAAAAACTGCAGCAGCATCAGAGCTCCGAACCCTAAACAGTGGGTCTCCAGCTGGTGGCTCAGCAAACAGGAGACAAATTCCCGTTTAGTTGTGTCTACATCTCACCCCAGGTTATGCTCCTTTGCTATCTGTACTTAAGTAACCCATGACCCTGTGATCATCTGAAAGCTTCGACTGACAGTGAAGCATCCTGGTGCTTAGTGAATAGGCATGTCAAGGACGTGCTGTTTAACCAGAGGTGTCACCACCAGAGCAGCCAGGGAACACCTCCTGGTACGCTAGATGTTTTTCTGCAAATCTCTCAGTCCTTTGGGATGGCTGTATTTAGTTCCTTCCTTTGTTTCTCTCTCACTGGGTCCGCACCAGTAATCATCTTGGACTTTATATGGAATGCCCCTGCTTTTCCAGGATGACATTCTTTTTGGAGGATCTGAAACAAGGAGAATGAGTCACTAACACGAACAGGTCTCCAACGCTAGCATTAAGGTTCTGGCCACCTCCTGACCGGCTGCCAGCTCATGCTCCCAGGAGGCTTGTGGCCTCACCCCAGACCTCACACACAGGGTTGGGCCAAGCCACACGATCGAAACCGTAAAGTTCATCTGACCCTCATGCCGCAGCCGACTCAGGGGGCCGACCTGCAGGCTTGGCCTCGGAGCTTGGAAGCTCTGAGTGATTAGCTGGGAAGCGCACAGTGCTCTGCCTGGCTCGATGACTTACTGTTCCCTGTGATCTCCCAGCATCACAAAGAGCCACAATAAACCGTCACCAAGCACACCCTTGGCAGCTCTTACACACATT
Source organism: Arctocebus calabarensis (assembly GCA_963573935.1). Lineage (NCBI taxonomy): Eukaryota > Metazoa > Chordata > Mammalia > Primates > Lorisidae > Arctocebus > Arctocebus calabarensis. The sequence continues at coordinate 3,745 of CAUYON010205945.1, read as the reverse complement.
CTGAGAAATGTCATTTAAGGAGCGTGCTGTTGTACAATGGAATTAATTTTCACAGGTAACTTGCATAAGACCCAAGTCTTAATTTTTTTTTTAAATGTCCTAAAATTTCCATGACTTCAGCACCTGGAAAAGCCATAGAGCCTATGGGGCATCCCATAAGACAGGCCTGAGAAAGAGCAGATGGAAATTCTGAGGGTGAAGTAAAAACAGATGGGAGCTCTGCAGGTGAAACTCAAACTTGAGTATTTCAGAGTTCACGTTGCTGAATGTAAAATCCCATTAATCGCATCCCGATAAAGAGTTAAACTGACAAGCTGTCTGGTAACTCCCTTCTTATGAATTTCCAGCACACTTAGCAGGCAACAGTTTCTGTGGCAGGGGTTAAAAAGCATCTCCTCTGAGGCTTTCTGCTCTTTTGCAAATGAATAGGTTTTTAAGCCTTGCTTTCTCCCACCTGGGACTCTAAGAAGGTGGCAGTGCTGTAAACAGGGGAAAGGATTTAGCCTCTTTCTTTTTCTCTTTTAGCCAGTTGCTAGCCTCTCCCCTATAATTTCCCTGTCTCCATTTGGACAGCTGTGTATCCATGGCAGGCTGGCCTGTGCTCTGGCCAGTCAGGAAGCCTTTTGGTGTCTTGAAAAGATGTCACCTCATACCACAAATGTTGCCTTCTGTGAAAGAGGCCAAACTGTGTGATACAGCTACTGTTGGGGCAAGACAGGCCTGGCACGAATGTGGTGTCTGTTGGTGGTAGGTGGCTTTGCCACCTGTGATTCCTCAAATGACACAGAACTCTGCAAGGTATAGGACATGGAGAGATTCTATATATATATCCAAGTATGAGTGAGTGGCCCAAGCAACTTAAAGGGAAGGTTTCTTTTGGTGAGGGAGGCAGCTCTTTATCTCGAGGAAACTGAACAGAGAGCTGGAGTTTGTGGCGTGTCAGTCTTCTCTGCTACCTGTCCCAGTCGCTGGCCACGTGGGATCTAGCTCCAGATTGTTCTGTGGAGACATGGCATGTATTTACACTGTCTCTCTGGGTTGACTTTCCCGTGTTCAAAGAGGAAAAGGCTAGGTGTGGTGGCTCACAGCTGAAATGCTAGCACTTAGGAGGCCAAGGCGGGTGGATTGGTTGAGCTCACAAGTTCCAGGCCTGAGCAAGAATGAGACCTGTCTCTACTAAAAGGAAAAAACAGCTGGGTGTAGTGGCAGGCATCTGTAGTCTCAGCTACTCTGGAGGCTGAGGCAAGAAGATTGCTTAAGACCAAGAATTTGAGGTTCCTGTGAGCTATGACATCATGGCACTCTACCCACAGATAGAGTGAGACTCTGTCTAAATAAATAATAAATAAAGAGGACAAGGGTTCAGGTATGGGGAGTTCTTTGTTCAGGGGTCAGTGGTGAGGAGGTTGGGACAGGGTCTTTTCTCTTGTTTTCCCAGGAGTCCAAATTATCCATATTAGAAGAAAAAGGGCTTATGAATCTCAAAGGAGCTGAGATTATGAGGCTACAGGACTGACAAAGAATCCTATGGAGAAGTAAAAATCCATGCGGTTGTCTGACAGTTTAAACATTTTGTATGTACAATGGAACACATCCAGATACTTCCAGAAGGGGTGGAAATATATTTACCAATCACGATGGCAGCACCAACAATAGAGGCTGGCCCAAATGATGCTGGCTTTGCGTAACTGTTACAGTAGCTCAGGAACACCCTTGGAACCTTGCTTCCAACGTGCTCACAACGCTGCCCTATTACCTGGGAACTGAACTTAAATATCTGTATTTAAAATGATCACTTTAGAGCCAAAATTGACTGAAGACTTGATGCTAATAAAATAGGGACAAAAATATGCTTCTTATAATTTATTGTGAACATAATGCCTAATGCTAAATGCTTAATAAGGATCAGCTGATACTATTTTTTGGCCTTCACACTAGAACATAGTCAAACTTTCTTTTCTTGTTAATAGTTGAATTGTCATTTTCAAGTAGGTTTTGTGTTTCTGCGCTGACAGGACCTCAGTCTTTGAGATATACTCAACTTGTTTGCTTTTAGCTACTTTTATTGGGGTGTGATTAACATATAAAAAATGGACATATTAAATGTATATACCTGGGGGAGTTTGGGGGTACACAGACACTTGTGAAATCATCACCATTGTCAAGCTGTAACATGTCCATCCCTGTCTGCTCTTGAAGTTTCCTTGTGCTCTTTAAGATCTACTCTTTTAGCAAATTGTAATAATGTGATACTATATTGTTAGCTGTAGGCTCTATGCAGATTGCCAAAACTTATCTTGCATAACTGATACTTTATACCCTTTAACTAATACCTCCTCTTAACACTCAGCTTATTTGAGCATTGACTGTATTGGAACAACATAACTTGTTGAATGGTAAATTTAAATTCAATGACATTTTCTTATGCTAAGCATGGCAACCTTAGCAGACCAGAAGCAGGAGCAGCTAGCTTTGGAGTGGTTGGCATACTCTAGGAAGGAGCAGACTGTCCATGCGGACAATGTGGCATCAGGAGCTTGGGGGATGCGGAAGTTTTGACCTACAAGCTCCAGGCACGCTCTGTGCTGTTGTGCTAAAAGTAAATTTCTTTTATTTGTAACTTGACAATATAAAATCTTACAGGAGTTTTTAGAGGTCATAAACAACTGGCCTTCAGGAGGGTAGGCCCATTTATGAAACTAAGTTAAGTGGCAGAATTGGAATTGAAACAGGCCATTTTGATTCTAAAATCCTTGCTGCTTTGTCTTTATCCTTGCTTGTCTACTCAGGGATAGACATTGCAGAAACCTGGGACTTGGTGACCACAGGAGATGTGGAAAATGAGGCCACTTACCAAACGCTTCCTGGGATGGCGAAGACTCGCAACTCCAGTGATGGATCCATTATGTGGCTGTGTAATAATTATTTGGGACTCTTTTTTTTTGCCCTTGGCTCCTTTTTATTTTATTTATTATTTTTTTTCTTTCTTAAATCATAGTTATGTACATTAATGCAATCATGGAGTACAATGTGCTGGTTTCATATACAATCTGGAATGTTTTTATCAAACTAGTTAACATAACATTCATGGCATTTTCTTAGTTATTGTGTTAAAACCTTTATATTCTGCATTTAGCAAATTTCATCTGTTTGCTCCTAAGGTGCACCATAGGAGTGGTCCCACCAGTTACCTTTGCTCCACCCTTCCTACCACCTCCCCTCCCCTCCCTTCCCCCTGTCCCCATATTCTTGTGCTGTAATTAAGTTATAGCCTTCATATGAAAGCTATAAATTAGTTTCATAGTAGGGCCGAGTACATTGGATACTTTTTCTTCCATTCTTGAGTTACTTTTTTGCTAAGAAGAATAAGTTCCAGCTCCATCTATGTAAACATGACAGAGGTAAAGTCTCCATTTTTCTTTAAGGTTGCATAATATTCCATGGGGTACATATCCACAATTTGTTAATCCATTCATGGGTTGATGGGCACTTGGGTTTCTTCCATGACTTAGCAATTATGAATTGGGCTACAATAAACATTCTTGTACAAATATCTTTGTTATAACGTGATTTTTGGTTTTCTAGCTATATACCTAGTAAAGGAATTATAGGATCAAATGGCAGATCTATTTTTAGATCTCTAAGTATTCTCCAAACATCTTTCCAAAAGGAACGTATTAGTTTGCATTCCCACCAGCAATGTAGAAGTGTTCCCTTTTCTCCACATCCATGCCAGCAACTCTGA